>CM060393.1:141413444-141537776 GCA_030545235.1 Helianthus tuberosus | reverse complement strand
CAACATTACAAACTAAAACATAACATAAACGTGGTTTAAGGACTGTGTCTTGTCCAGGAAAGAGACACATCCCCTAAACCCTGATGACTCCATGACAAATGCAGCGGAAAAACGTTCCATACCGTGCCAGATCTCGTTTAATTTCCTGAAATACATGTGAGTTGAAAAATCAACAATAATGTTGAGCGAGTTCATGTGCAAGTGAGTAAGTAAAACACTTGTAAGTATAAAAGTTTCCTGGTATGTAGCAGTGTAAGAGGACTTGTGATCACCAATGGTTTGCAAGGCCATTAGCATGTTGTGAAATGCAAGTAGGAAGACACAACCCTAGCTGATTTTTGCGTTGGGCAACCAAGTCACTCCAGGTCCGTTGTGGTTAGCCTCAGAGAGGTCCGTTTGGCCTAGAGCTGGGCTCGCTACACCCAGATAGATCTACCGCTCGAGTCCCTCGGTGTTCTAACTACCCATTCACATGATCTAAACCTCCTTACGTTATCCATACCGTGTATAAAGTACTTGTAAACAAAGTAACATGTATTTCACCCCCGCAGTTATGAAAACTGAAAACAGTTAGAGAAAAGGGGGACATGAACTCACAGTGAATGCGTATCTCTATCAAGCGTCTCCAATATAGTGAGCTGTGCAACGACCTACAAGTGCTAATTCTATTAGACGGACGGCCGTGCCTTAGCTTTATAGTTTATTTCTTTGGGAAATAGTTAGACAACTATTTCGTGTTTATGTTCCGTATACACTTGGTAGTTATTCTTCTTCCCAAGGATGGGGGATACAATACATGTGCGTAAGTTACGTTTTATCAATCGTGTGGTAATGTAATTACCGGTGTAACTTATATGTTTGTGTAAGCGTTCGCAAAGTTTTGGAATCCTTATCGCTTGTAAATATTATTTTCACTCTAAAATAATATTTATGTAATTTCACAAAATAATCATAAACAGTGTTGTGACAAATATATTTATCACGTTAATCTTTGTGAAAATCCCACCTCCGAATATTTAGTAAAATATAGTGCTGGCGAAATTTATGTTTTGAAAACATGTCCAAAGATAGTTCTAACACTTGTTGTGAAAAAGTCTAAGTGTTAGGTTTTTAGAAAATTTCGCCAGAGTTTCCTCTGTAACTGGAGGTGGCCACGCTTTCAAGCGTATCATTTTCTTTTAACAAATCAACTCAACAATCTTCTTTATTCAATCAAACAATTTCCGACACATCAAACTAGTCGACAAGTGTGTAAATTCGCATAATCGCATGAACTTGTAGTTTTTCCGAATCTATAGTGTAAACACCCTTTATATGTGTAGATCTTTATATAAAGTAGCTTTAATCTCATAAAAATCCCGTGTTTAGAGAAAACCGTCTTTACAACTTCTAGTAACAAGTGACAAATACACTTCTTTGTCGGATTTTTCCATTCCACAAGTGTCTACACACTTGTGGTTTATAAAATCATATTTATTAGTGTAAGATCCATCTTTAGAAAAACATGATTTCTTTAAAGTGTGGTCTTTCAGAAATACCACTTGCGGATACGTAGATCCGCTAGTTTTAAACACCATTTTACCGGTTAAATCACTTTTACACATATAAAATATTTCACACAAGTTTATGTCTCTAAAATGTGGTAGTGTTTCATCTTTAACCCTTGCATCTTCCAAAAACAAGCTTATGTGATGATACATGATTTTTCAAAGTCGGGTTAAACGAAGATTCGAGCTACCACATTATAGATCGGGTCTAGATAAACACAAATTTCAAGTCCTACGACTTTTACACAAGTTATATGCTATTAACCACCATTTTTGTGATTTTACTAGACTTTAATGCATCATCTTTCAATATAACGAGATTCAACCGACAATAATCCTTTTAACCACTTTAGATGAGTGTAAAAACAAGTTTTAGGTGATATACCTCTAGCTCAAGGCTAGGGAAGAATCGTGACGAAAAACGCGTGGATAAAGGCCAAAGAAAGAGGTCCTTCGTGTTCCGCTTGCTCCAAGACTCCTTATAAACGACCCTTAACACTTGTATGATGTTGGAATGTGATGAGGGAAATCGAAAGTATGATGTATGATCAAGGGGGTGTGTGGCCGTAGCCTTGTAGAGAGAGAGAGGAAGTTGGAGTGGTGAGTTGTGAGTTGTGTTAGGTGAAGAAATGATGGGTTATGAGGGATACTTATAGACAAAGTTAATGTGTTTACCCATTGGAAATTATGTCTCCTTGATATTGTGCATACACCATTAAACAAATTAATGAAGTACAAGTGTGTTCCCCTACTAATGGGGACGGTTAGGATATGGGGGTGGGGCTAGTTCGATTTTAATTAGATTAGTTAGGGCTTAGATAGGTTAACTAAGTTAGTTTAGGTGTTTAACTTAGTTAGTAATGTACAACGTGTTATGACAGGTGTTAGGATAACCTGGGACCCTAACTGGCTCAGAAAAAGAGTAATAATAAAAATAGTAGTGTTTTCATGTTCCGGGTAAAGTCCGGGTGTCCGGTTGGATAGTAATTCGTTAAAGCGTTATAAAAGCTTTAAAGTGTCGTTATTACGTTTTTGGTGACACAATTTGTTTTCCCGACACTTTAGAAAGTGTCTAATAATATTTTCTCATTTTCTGGCACTTTACTAGTCAGCTAGAAGCTGGTTAAATTGTTAAAGTGCTGTGTTTGGTACTTAAAGTACGTTTTTGGCACATCCGAATCAGTGTATCTTATCCCTAGAGACGCGGTAACACAACCCTTATATCCCTACACTCACTACCAGTGTAGTCAAAATATTTGAGGCTCTTAACAGGCCTTAGAGGCAGTATCTGCCTGATGCTGGTTATATCAGCATGTTCACTGTGTATCCGTTTAGTGCTACTGTGCTTTTTGTGCATCAAGTTTGTCACTAGGGTTCAGTATGTAATCAATGTAGTGACAGCAAATAAAGTATGATGCAAGTAAGTGCATGTATCAGTATGCAGGTAACAGTTTATCAGCTAGTTTCAATCAAGCACAGTAATCAAGTAGTAATCAATCATTAATTAAGTTGTACGGATACCTGGTTTAGTGCGGGTTGTCACATTCTCCCCCCGTTAAATAAATTTCGTCCCGAAATTTAAGTTCTGCTTGTAGAAGCAGGGTTCTTGGGAAATAAGTGGGGGTATTTTTCTTTCATCCGGTCCTCGCGTTCCCAGGTAAATTCAGGACCATGTCTGGCATTCCAACGTACTTTGACGAGTTTGACACTGCTCCGGCGGGTCTTGTTAACTTTCCAATCCGTGACCTCAACAGGTTCTTCAACGAAATGGAGCGTGTCGTCAATATGAATCTCGTCGATAGGAATGGCAACGTCAATTTGAGTTGGACTTTTCTTTAAATTGGATACATGAAATGTATCGTGAACACCATTCAGTTCAGCAGGTAGGTCCAACTTGTATGCTATTGTCCCAATTCTTTCCAGAATTCTGAAGGGACCAATGTAGCGCGGATTTAACTTTTCATGCTTACTAAAGCGTGCCACCCCCCCCCCCCTCCAGGGTGAAAGTTTCAATAACACCATTTCTCCGACTTGGAAGTCCACATGCTTCCGATTTGGATCCGCGTAGGCCTTTTGTCTGTGGCGAGCGGCTTTGATGCGTTTAAGTATTTGCGCAATCTTGTCTGTCGTCTCTTGGACGGTTTCGGGACCAGCAAGCTGCCTATCACCGGCGTCAGACCAACAGAGTGGTGATCGGCACTTGCGTCCGTATAGGGCCTCAAATGGCGCGACACCAATACTGGTGTGGTAGCTGTTGTTGTATGAAAAAAAAAAATTCGACCAAAGGTAAGTGTTTATCCCAGCTACCGCTCAAATCCATAACACATGCCCTCAGTATGTCTTCCAAAGTTTGTATTGTTCGCTCGCTCTGGCCGTCAGTTTGCGGATGGAACGCAGTGCTCAGATTTAATTGTGATCCAAAAGACTCTTGGAAAGATTGCCATATTCTTGACACAAATCTTCCGTCTCTATCAGAGATGATCGAGAGTGGTACTCCATGACGTGCTACGATTTCTCTCATGTATATTTCCGCAAGTTTACTAGTGCTGTCTTTCTCCTTGATTGGCAGAAAGTGTGCGGACTTTGTTAGGCGGTCAACAATCACCCAAATCATATCATGGCCTCTTGGCGTTCTTGGCAGTTTTGTAACAAAATCCATTGAGATTTGTTCCCATTTCCACTTGGGAATCTCAGGTTGTTGCAGCAGCCCCGAGGGCTTCTGGTATTCTGCCTTAACCTTCGCGCACGTTAAACATTTTGCCCACGTAAACAGCAACGTCGCCTTTCATCCTAGGCCACCAATAGTAGTCCTTGAGATCCTGGTACATCTTATCCGATCCAGGGTGGATAGAGTACCGTGACTTGTGCGCTTCGTCGAAAATAACTTCTCTTAATCCACCAAACAGAGGAACCCAAATCCTTTTCTCAAAACATAACGTTCCTTCCTCGTTTGGTACCAAAAACTTCTCCATTCCACGGAGATATTCTTCCTCAAGGTTTCCCTCCTTGAGAGCTTCCTTTTGTGCAGCACGAATGCGCGAGGGAAGGTTGGTTCGTACAATCATTTCCAAAGCCCTAACCCTTATGGGCTTGATTCTTTCTTTACGACTTAGGGCATCGGCGACTACATTCGCCTTCCCTGGGTGATACTTTATCTCGCAGTCGTAATCGTTCAATAATTCAACCCATCGTCTTTGTCTCATGTTTAACTCCTTCTGGTTGAATATGTGTTGTAGGCTTTTGTGATCTGTGAAGATCGTGCACTTCGTACCATACAGGTAGTGTCTCCAGATCTTTAGTGCAAAAACCACTGCGCCAAGCTCTAAATCATGTGTGGTATAATTCTTTTCGTGCACTTTCAGTTGGCGTGATGCGTAAGCAATGACCTTCTGGCGTTGCATCAACACACAACCCAATCCCTGACGCGATGCGTCGCAGTATACCACAAAGTCATCAGTGCCTTCTGGTAGAGCTAAGATTGGCGCGTTGCAGAGCTTATCTTTCAACACCTGAAACGCTTCGTCCTGTTTGATTCCCCAATCAAACGTCTTATCCTTCTGGGTCAAGAGTGTCAAAAGCTGAGCGATTTTCGAAAAATCCTCGATGAACCTTCGATAGCAGCCAGCCAAACCCAAGAATTGTCGAATCTCGGTTGGCGTTGTAGGCGTCTCCCAATTCTTGATTGCCTCGATCTTTGTGGGATCAACATGAATTCCATCCCCATTAACCACATGTCCAAGAAACTGGACTTCGCGTAGCCAAAACTCGCACTTGGAGAATTTGGCGTACAGCTGTTCCTTCTTTAGCAGCTCTAGTATGGTTCTAAGATGTTGTCCGTGCTCAGCCTTCGTCTTTGAGTAAATCAGGATGTCGTCGATAAACACAATCACGAACTTGTCCAAGTATGGCTTGCAAACTCTATTCATTAGATCCATGAATACCGCAGGTGCGTTTGTCAAACCAAATGGCATAACGAGGAACTCGTAGTGTCCATAACGAGTTCGGAAAGCTGTTTTCGGGATACTTTCCTCCTGTATCCTTAATTGATGGTATCCAGATCGAAGATCGATCTCTGAATAATAGTTCGAGCCTTGCAGTTGATCAAACAGATCGTCGATTCTTGGCAGAGGATATCTCTCCTCGATCGTTAGCTTATTCAGTTCTCGGTAGTTGATGTTTATTGAAAATCATCGTCCTTCTTTTTGGATGGGTAAAAGATGGGATTACCCCAAAAGGAAATTTTGGTCTGTTATCTTCCTTCTCTAGCCATTGCTAACATTTCTCTGTCAGTCCTTGCATTTCCGAAAATGTAAGTTGCCATGATGCTTCGACTACGGGTGCAGTGCCCGGAATTAAGTCGACGCGGGATTTGACAAATCGTGAGGAGATGATTCCGGCAAGTCTTCGAGGAAGACTTCGGGGTATTCTCCAATCACGAGGATATCTTCGAGTTTTGGTTCTTTGACTTCCTTTTCCACAACATGAGCCAAGAATGCAACACATCCTCTGTGCGAGACTTTTCGGGTCTTCTTTGTCTGATAATCCGTAGGAGCGTATCCTGCTCCATGAGTTACGATAATTTCTCCGTTCGTTTTCGGGGCGCGGATGACAATCTCCGCATGGTTGTTCGTCAACCAGTCCACCCCAAGCATCACGTCGAAGCTTCCAAACTCAACTGGCAATAGATCTTGCGTAAACTTACGCTCTCCGGGTTCTATCGTGCCGATTCCAGTTACTGCGTTGACTTTCACTAGCTTCCCCCAAGCTAGTTCTAATGGGTACTGGAATAATTACTCACTCGCTACGTATACCAATTATGTCCTTGAATACTAGAGTTGTGAATCGTAAAATTTGCAACAGTAGTTGGCAATACGGATGCATAATATCGAGTAGTGTGGGACGTACCGCTATCCATGCTTGGATCTCTGGCGTGCCTTCCTAGCTCCGACGGGGAGCTTTCATCCTTGCGCCTGATTGTCTTTGGGCAATATCTTCTGAAATGCTTTTTGCTTCCACAGTTTAAACATCCTCGAGCACGCTTCTGTTCATCACTCATTCTGCCTTGACGATTAATGTTGTCGTTGTCCCCTTCGTGATTCTCACTACCATTCTGGCCCCCATTACTAAGTTTAGTATTTTGCCAACAAGTTTCCTTGACATGTCCCACCTTACCACAGTTACCACAATTTCCATATTTGCATCGCCCGACATGATAACGTAAACAATTGTCGCACTTAGGTAGGATACCCTTGTAATCTTTTCCCTGTGGGCGACTTCCAAAACCACCACGGTTATTATCTTTATTCCCAAATCCTCCTTGGCCTCCTCGACCGGCAGGGGCCCAACAAGTGTCCTTCAAGTGACCACGTTTCCCACATACTTCGCATGTTTTCAGTCCACATTGGCCAGAATGATGACGCTGGCATGTGTTACACTTGGGCAGAGTGCCCATATAACCCTTTCCTTCGTTCTCATTATTCGTTCGGGTACCTTCAGTGAGCTTCCTTTTGTTCTTTCCGGATGACTCTACCTGTGTCTCCTTGTCAGGGTCTGCAAGTTTTTCTAGTCTAATTGTCTCCGTAGCGAGTGCCAAACCCATCTTACTTGCAGCATCAGTTGTTGGTGGCGTTGATGTTGTCATCAAGCTCAAGACTTGAGGCGCCAGTTCCCAATTGAATTGTTCCAATTTCTTCAGTTCTGGTTTTACCAGGTATGGAACAATTTGTGACAGATCATGGAGTCGTTGCACGTACTCCAACACCTTCGGACCTTCCATCATTAGGCTCCGAAATTCATCTTTCCACTTCTGGGTTTCCGTGTGGGGGCAATACTTCTTATGCATCATTCCTTTCAACTCATCCCAAGTTAACGCGTATGCTGTAGTTAGGCCCATTACTCGAACCTGGAGATTCCACCATAATCGAGCTCCATCTTGAAACAACTCAGAAGCGTATGGGACCTGCTGTTCTGGCGTACAGCCACTCATTCGAAAGATGGATTCCATACTTTCAATCCATTTTACAAAAGTTATGGCACCCCCAGTGCCGTCGAACGTCGGAGGCTTGTAGTTGAGGAAGTGCCAGTAGGAACAACCGTTATTTTCTGAGGTACCTTTGATTGGTTCGGAGCGTAGGGCCTCGTGCTGTGCTATAGCTGCAGCAATTATCTCTTTAAGTTCTGCCTCAGAGGTGGGCATGCGCATTTCGCGTCTTGGCGGCATCTTCTAAAAGATGTTTCGCATAGGTTAGGTTATAGCAAGTGAAACGTACGTATGCATTCAATAATACCAACACATAGCATCTCATGTTATCCACAAGTCAATCACTTAACCTCTTATGTTATAGGGCATAAACAATTGTTTGAACATCGCATGTGATGAGAATACTGCGATTGTATGGCCACAATTTGAGACCACAATGTAAAGCTCACAAGTACACCACTATATCATACTACATCAATGACTTAGTAGGGGACGACCCTAGATAAGTCGTGCGATTGCTGGTCATGTTCAGGAGTCTCTGGTTCGTCCTTTCTCAAATTTCAGGACTCCACGTCAAGTTTCTGAATTTCTGTCCTAAAACAACATTTCTTCTCAATCGTTTCCTTGAGCTCGTCCCAGCTCAGTGTATAAGCAGCGTCTGTGCCAAGGGTCTGAACCTGGGGGTTCCATTAAGAGAGTGTGCCATCTAGAAATATCCCTGAGATGTAGGTAACACTCTGTTGGGGCGAACAGTTACTCGTTCTTAGAGTGGAGTTGGTCTCTTCGGACCAACGAACAAATGCAACGGTGCCTCCGATTCCGACAAGTTTCAAAGGCTTGCAGTTCAGGAACTGTTTATAGGTGCAGCCAGTTGGAGGATTATCTCCAGTAATGCCATCGTTGTACTTAGAGTGGAGGGCTTCATGTCGTGCATTTATCTGTGAGATGCGTTCTTGCAGCTCGTCTTCTGTCCTCAGTAACGTACCGGTGCTTGCGTCACGTCTGGGTGACATTCCCTTTTTGTCGAAATAGTGTGAAGTGGGTTGGACAATGTTTCAATTGTCTATGGGGTATATATATAGCAACGTAAGCCATCATGTAATCACCCCATTTCACACGCGAATATACTCACTGTATAAGTGGGGAAATAAATTCCTGAGCCCTCACATAGGCTCGTCAATTTGGCTTGTTGCTTGTAATAGAATGAACTCGAGGCTACATCGCCTAGGTCATTTGTGTTTAGGTTATCATTAGCTTGGCCTGCAGAGTCCATCAGGATTCCTGTGCACTACAAATCGTTATTACGTGGGCCCCCGTAATAATAAATTGTCTTGCACAGTTACCCCAAATTTTCTCTCATCCAAGCAGATGATTAATCAAGGAGCAACAGCCGGTGCATTGGCAGGAACAGGGTCATACTCCAATGCGGGGTCAGGAGCAATGCCTGGCTCAGGGGCCACGGCTAACTTTGAATCAAAAACTCCATCTCAAAATCAGCTGGATCAACAATCACAGGGGTTACAGGATCCCCCAAGGGCTTGTCTAAGTGCATGAACTCAATGTCATGGTCTGGATCAACACCAGGCGGAAAAACAGAATTGTCCTCATAATCACGATCAATACTCAAAACTTTGTGCGGGGTCCGGTGCAGCTAGTGATGCCGTATCAGGGTCGGCGTCGTGTAAGTAGTGCTGCATTCCCCGTATGTGCGAAGATGCGGGTGTCAGAAACTCAAATGAGTCTGGGATAGGGGAATGGTCATAAGTTTCCCCTATAGGAGCGTCCGCATGTAGTAGTCTAATATCAGCAGTAATAAGGCCCTGCCCTCGAATGGGTCCTCCTCCAGTGGATCGTTATCGTCTTCAGAGGCCTCGTTGGGAGGGCGTATCATCAACAGGATAAGCGGCAAGGGGCACAGGAGCAGGGATCACCGCCAGTGGTAAAATCCCAACAAAATGGCCATCAGTAGGCTCTGCTACGACTTCAGGCAGTGCACAAAGGGCTGAAAGTCGTCATTGTCTGTGCCGGTAGTATCAGAAATGTACACCTCGTGCTTCGTTGAACTATGTCGTCTGATACTATGGTCATGGGGTTCGTAGTGCCCATCCTTCTAGTACTTGATGAAAGTATAACGTTTGTAACACAACCACATATACGTATAATAATCAATCATATAATCAGTTAATCACATAAGTCACCAAGTAGGGTATCACATACTTCTCCTAGTCTTACTAGTCAATTTCATTCAGTCTACAAGACTGCTCTATCCTTCACTTAAACCAAACCTCGATCCTCCAGATCGATCCTATAACAAACCAACGTGCTCAACTACCTTGATCATCTCGATCCTCCAGATCGATCTTATAACAAACCAACGTGCTCAACTACCTTAATCACCTCGATCCTCCAGATCGATCCTATAACAAACCAACGTGCTCAACTACCTTGACCATCTCGATCCTCCAGATCGATCCTCAGCCCTCCAAGCTGAACTTATAATTAATAAAATGTGCTCAACATTTGTTTGTAAAAAGTGTGGATCTGGACTTCAGTGGTATGCAGAAAATGTTTTCGTGAGAGCCCTAGTGATCATAGTCTAGACTCGAGACAGAATCCTAGTTCGCTATGATCAGAGCTCTGATACCAAGCTGTCACACCCTGGCTTTGCGGAAGCGTGGTATATTTTGGTGTGACTTCTTAATACCATAGCTTAATCATAACAAGCTATATGAATTTAAAAACCATGCAAGTCATCCATTAAGTTTTGAAAACAAAATACAGTACCATTGTTTTAACCAACAACCATAACCTTGTTCAACAACATTACAAACTAAAACATAACATAAACGTGGTTTAAGGACTGTGTCTTGTCCAGGAAAGAGACACATCCCCTAAACCCTGATGACTCCATGACAAATGCAGTGGAAAAACGTTCCATACCGTGCCAGATCTCGTTTAATTTCCTGAAATACATGTGAGTTGAAAAATCAACAATAATGTTGAGCGAGTTCATGTGCAAGTGAGTAAGTAAAACACTTGTAAGTATAAAAGTTTCCTGGTATGTAGCAGTGTAAGAGGACTTGTGATCACCAATGGTTTGCAAGGCCATTAGCATGTTGTGAAATGCAAGTAGGAAGACACAACCCTAGCTGATTTTTGCGTTGGGCAACCAAGTCACTCCAGGTCCGTTGTGGTTAGCCTCAGAGAGGTCCGTTTGGCCTAGAGCTGGGCTCGCTACACCCAGATAGATCTACCGCTCGAGTCCCTCGGTGTTCTAACTACCCATTCACATGATCTAAACCTCCTTACGTTATTCATACCGTGTATAAAGTACTTGTAAACAAAGTAACATGTATTTCACCCCCGCAGTTATGAAAACTGAAAACAGTTAGAGAAAAGGGGGACATGAACTCACAGTGAATGCGTATCTCTATCAAGCGTCTCCAATATAGTGAGCTGTGCAACGACCTACAAGTGCTAATTCTATTAGACGGACGGCCGTGCCTTAGCTTTATAGTTTATTTCTTTGGGAAATAGTTAGACAACTATTTCGTGTTTATGTTCCGTATACACTTGGTAGTTATTCTTCTTCCCAAGGATGGGGGATACAATACATGTGCGTAAGTTACGTTTTATCAATCGTGTGGTAATGTAATTACCGGTGTAACTTATATGTTTGTGTAAGCGTTCGCAAAGTTTTGGAATCCTTATCGCTTGTAAATATTATTTTCACTCTAAAATAATATTTATGTAATTTCACAAAATAATCATAAACAGTGTTGTGACAAATATATTTATCACGTTAATCTTTGTGAAAATCCCACCTCCGAATATTTAGTAAAATATAGTGCTGGCGAAATTTATGTTTTGAAAACATGTCCAAAGATAGTTCTAACACTTGTTGTGAAAAAGTCTAAGTGTTAGGTTTTTAGAAAATTTCGCCAGAGTTTCCTCTGTAACTGGAGGTGGCCACGCTTTCAAGCGTATCATTTTCTTTTAACAAATCAACTCAACAATCTTCTTTATTCAATCAAACAATTTCCGACACATCAAACTAGTCGACAAGTGTGTAAATTCGCATAATCGCATGAACTTGTAGTTTTTCCGAATCTATAGTGTAAACACCCTTTATATGTGTAGATCTTTATATAAAGTAGCTTTAATCTCATAAAAATCCCGTGTTTAGAGAAAACCGTCTTTACAACTTCTAGTAACAAGTGACAAATACACTTCTTTGTCGGATTTTTTCCATTCCACAAGTGTCTACACACTTGTGGTTTATAAAATCATATTTATTAGTGTAAGATCCATCTTTAGAAAAACATGATTTCTTTAAAGTGTGGTCTTTCAGAAATACCACTTGCGGATACGTAGATCCGCTAGTTTTAAACACCATTTTACCGGTTAAATCACTTTTACACATATAAAATATTTCACACAAGTTTATGTCTCTAAAATGTGGTAGTGTTTCATCTTTAACCCTTGCATCTTCCAAAAACAAGCTTATGTGATGATACATGATTTTTCAAAGTCGGGTTAAACGAAGATTCGAGCTACCACATTATAGATCGGGTCTAGATAAACACAAATTTCAAGTCCTACGACTTTTACACAAGTTATATGCTATTAACCACCATTTTTGTGATTTTACTAGACTTTAATGCATCATCTTTCAATATAACGAGATTCAACCGACAATAATCCTTTTAACCACTTTAGATGAGTGTAAAAACAAGTTTTAGGTGATATACCTCTAGCTCAAGGCTAGGGAAGAATCGTGACGAAAAACGCGTGGATAAAGGCCAAAGAAAGAGGTCCTTCGTGTTCCGCTTGCTCCAAGACTCCTTATAAACGACCCTTAACACTTGTATGATGTTGGAATGTGATGAGGGAAATCGAAAGTATGATGTATGATCAAGGGGGTGTGTGGCCGTAGCCTTGTAAAGAGAGAGAGGAAGTTGGAGTGGTGAGTTGTGTTAGGTGAAGAAATGATGGGTTATGAGGGATACTTATAGACAAAGTTAATGTGTTTACCCATTGGAAATTATGTCTCCTTGATATTGTGCATACACCATTAAACAAATTAATGAAGTACAAGTGTGTTCCCCTACTAATGGGGACGGTTAGGATATGGGGGTGGGGCTAGTTCGATTTTAATTAGATTAGTTAGGGCTTAGATAGGTTAACTAAGTTAGTTTAGGTGTTTAACTTAGTTAGTAATGTACAACGTGTTATGACAGGTGTTAGGATAACCTGGGACCCTAACTGGCTCAGAAAAAGAGTAATAATAAAAATAGTAGTGTTTTCATGTTCCGGGTAAAGTCCGGGTGTCCGGTTGGATAGTAATTCGTTAAAGCGTTATAAAAGCTTTAAAGTGTCGTTATTACGTTTTTGGTGACACAATTTGTTTTCCCGACACTTTAGAAAGTGTCTAATAATATTTTCTCATTTTCTGGCACTTTACTAGTCAGCTAGAAGCTGGTTAAATTGTTAAAGTGCTGTGTTTGGTACTTAAAGTACGTTTTTGGCACATCCGAATCAGTGTATCTTATCCCTAGAGACGCGGTAACACAACCCTTATATCCCTACACTCACTACCAGTGTAGTCAAAATATTTGAGGCTCTTAACAGGCCTTAGAGGCAGTATCTGCCTGATGCTGGTTATATCAGCATGTTCACTGTGTATCCGTTTAGTGCTACTTTGCTTTTTGTGCATCAAGTTTGTCACTAGGGTTTAGTATGTAATCAATGTAGTGACAGCAAATAAAGTATGATGCAAGTAAGTGCATGTATCAGTATGCAGGTAACAGTTTATCAGCTAGTTTCAATCAAGCACAGTAATCAAGTAGTAATCAATCATTAATTAAGTTGTACGGATACCTGGTTTAGTGCGGGTTGTCACATGTGAGATACATAGGTTTTGTGAAAATAGGTTCCATGACTTATGTTTGAGAAAATGTTTAGTCAGGAACCTTGTAATTTGCTTTGTTTTGTAAATCATTTGAAAAACAATGAGTTCAGATGATATGTATAAAATAAATGAATAATGTATGGTTAAATGAATAACCATAGTAAAATGGATTTGTATAAGATAAGTTGTTTGTAAAACAATGTCTTGTGAAAAGTATGTTATTTGTATAAAATGTTATATGTATCAAACTGAGATGATTCAAATAACGCTACAATATGTAATACCATACAAACACTTATATATAGGAAGTACCAGCGGCGTATCCACCATGCTTGTATCATATTACACACGCATCGTTACTTAATCACTTAATCAAACCAAACCAATGTCAAAATGTCTATGTCAAATATCCATGTCAAATGTCTATGTCAAATATCCATGTCAAATGTCTATGTCAAATATCCATGTCAAATGTCTATGTCAAAATATCATGTATGGCAAGTGAAATGTCTCAACTAAACCATATACACAAAAACAAAGTATTGAAGTAAAACTTGGTTTAAATCAAAGTTATGTTTTGTGGGAAAATGCATGATCAAATGTCAATCATGTTAAAATGTCTATGCCGAAATGTTTATGTCAAATACGGTTCACACGGTTCACAGATACAAACGGTTCACAGATATCAACGGATCACAGTCAAATGATTACAACGGTTCAATATGTAGTAAAATGTGTTCATATGCTGGATAAGCATATGCAACAGAAAAGCAATGAAAAACGATGTACTAAGTACGCACACAATGGGCATACATAGCATGAAATGTAATGTAAAACGATGTACTAAGTACGCACACAATGGGCATACATAGCATAAAATGTAATGAAATCATGTACTATAATGTACTAATGAACATAGCAAGTATATGATGTCAAAACAGGAAAGCATGAAAGTAACAAGTAGGCACATGTGTTCCACCCCAAAACAGTTTGGAAAACAGTAAAAGAGGGGTCTATGTACTCACCTGAGATTGCTCAGTAGTTCTGGAGTGACAACTAAACAATGCTAGAGATCGCGGATATCAAACGGCACCTAGTATAGGTAACTATGTTAATAAACCGGACCTAGATCGGAAGATTGGGTAGCATTAGGGTTTGTAAACCAACGAGTGTAGAGACTCGTATCTTTTGGTTTAACAAAGCCTACATACTAAATGAAACTTAACCTAAGTTTTTACGACCCATTACGACCCGTTTAGGTAGCTTATGCTACTTTAACGCGTCGTTCGCGTGAAACGCGTTCGGACCGCCTAACTAGCCCTATGACAAGTGTTATATGCCTAAACATATTACATAATCAGTTATGTGACAAAGGTTTAGGTTACATATGCTTAATTACCAATTATACATGAAAAGGGTATTCTGGTAATTTACCTAAGGCATATAAACTACCTATCATACAACTACTTAAACGATGTGACCATAGGGTATAACCTCGGAAGGTTATTCCCTACCTACTATGGTCACCTAATGTGTTTGGTCGGATCCTAATGATCGACCAAACTGGGTCGGGTTCGAGGTATAAGCGATTCATTAGATCGCTTACCCTACGACCCTAGACAACGTGGTAATCAGTGGGCATAGTCCCAAGGGACTATGACCAACGTGATTACACTCACGTTGCGAAGTTCAAACGAACTTCGCATTGACCATTATTGGTCAACGCTGAAAGTCAAACAAAGTTTGACTTTCTGACTCGAAAAGCAATAAAATAAGGAAAAGAACGAAAGAATACTTACGAAGGGTCCCCGAATGCTAATCCCGATCCAAGAACTCAGGTATGAAACAATGGTTTCAACTTAGAGCTCTCAAATCAAGATTCTAGTGAGAAATGCAATGGGGGTGGATGGGTATATATAGTTTTCGGGTAACCGTTAAGATCGTTTCATGGAAAAGAGGGCACGATCAAGGCCGTACATGTGTTGGAATGTTGTGGTGTGTCAAATGGCCACTCACCATAGGGAAATGACATGTGGAAGAGGGATTGGAGGTGCTAAACAGCTGCAACCAGCTGTTAAATGCAGTTAATCTGGTCTGATAGTGGGAAGCGGCCCGCTTCAGGATCAGCCAAAGACAATGCGGGCCGCATGGCCCTTCTGATCTGCACATATGTTTGAAAAATGACAGTTTCAGTCCCTGCACGTGTTTAAGGCCATTTCCGACACTTCTAAGGCCCGTAAAGCCAACTTTAAGGCCCTAAAATGTTGCCTAAACATTGTGGACATGAAACATGCTCAAAAATATGCCGGGTGTTGGTTCGTTTGGTCGTACGAACGCGATGTTCGCTTAATTACGACGGAATGCGCATAAGCGCGAAAAACGATCCAAATGATGCGACGAATGGATTTTTCTTAAGGCGAACACTAAAATATAATGTAGTCATGCTTTCATAAATTTTTGGATGTCCGGATGTATTCAGAACGTAAGTTATGCGCGAAAATGCAAACTTGTGCACTTTTTGACACTTTTAGTCCCTGAATGACCCAAAAGTTTATTTTAGCACACCGAACCCCTCAAAGCCTATTTCTAAGCTATGTAAAGGATATTTAAGGTGTGTTTAACTTATGGTCATGTTCTGGAATGTTCGTTACAGTTCAGATTGGCATACTTTCGCAGTTTGTCAAATTTAGTCCCTATAAGCGAATAAACTTTGATTTCACCACACCAAACCTTCCAAAACTTATATCTGAGTTATGTAAAGGTTATTTAAGGTATGTTAAACCTATTTCACTATTCCGGAGTGTTTGTTGCATTAAACTGGTTATATTTACGCATTAGTGCGCGTATAACCTTCCAGAAAGCGATTTAGAGTTTGAAATCGAACAAGAGTTGATATGTGCAAAAGATACACATATTTATACAAGTCCAAAGTATGAAATATAATATTTCATTGGTTTGGCATTTGTTTGATGGTTGAAATGACACAGGTGTTACAGTCTCCCCTACTTTAGGAAATTTCGTCCCGAAATTTAGTTTTAGAGGAAACTTGTGGAGACAGCTGTGACGGTTTTGCCTTCTGACAAATCCATTGAGCCCTTAAGTAAAACTCTGGGCCATGTTAGGATTCTTAGCAAGGATGTCAACCCTCAAATTGAAGTCATTGTAGTAACAAAACATGGAGTTTTGAACTATAGACAGGAGAACAGTTCCCGTGAAGAATTATCATAGGAACTTGTGTGTGCTTGAAATCAGAATTGGGTAGTGTGAGAATAAATGACATTGGTCAAAGTCCAAGACTTCTCCCGTATCATTACTCTAGCCACTGTTGGTCTTAACACATGACAAAACTTCATGTGGTTCCTATGCACTGAACTCCATAATTATGTAGGCCTCCATAATTACGTAGTTCCTTGCACAGTCCGCACAGTTTATTTCATAATGCGTATGGGGAAAAATTAAACGAATAATCTCTTGAACTAGACCTCACGAGGGTCTATCTAACTACATAAACACATGATACATTTAACTAGATTGTCGAACCAATCTATTTAACTTAACTACTCAAGAGAATTATTTAACTACTACATCGACGTAGGATGTATTTAACTACTACACCGACGTAGGATGTATTTAACTAGATTGTCGAACCAATCTATTTAACTTAGATCGACGTAGGATCTCTTTAACTACTACACCGACGTAGGATGTATTTAACTAGATTGTCGAACCAATCTATTTAACTTAGATCGACGTAGGATCTCTTTAACTACTACACCGACGTAGGATGTATTTAACTAGATTGTCGAACCAATCTAATTAACTTAGATCGACGTAGGATCTCTTTAACTTAACTATCTAAGAGAAACATTTAACTACACCGACGTAGGATGTATTTAACTTTAGATCGACGGAGGATCTATTTAACTTTAGATCGACGTAGGATCTCTTTAACTTAACTATCTAAGAGAAACATTTAACTACACCGACGTAGGATGTATTTAACTTTAGATCGACGGAGGATCTATTTAACTTTAGATCGACGTAGGATCTCCTTAACTTTTCAACACATGTTTCCCTTAAACTTTGGAATAGCACTTTATAATCCAAGGGACTTAACTACAACGTGGAAGTCCATTAAGGATTTAAGATAGTACCTTTTTGAATATCCTACTACGAATCCTTCATATGGAGATAAGAAAGATCCTATGAGGATTTGGATAACGAATATCCAGAGTATACAAAAACACAAAATGCATAAACACATAGTCACGCAATCATTAAATTGTTTATCTAGATCTTTGATTTGTAAGTTTTGTTTTGCTAATTTCGTACATGCATTTAAAGCACACTAGGAATCCGTTTCATGGATTTCATTCGGCACTTTAAACATTAACAAGAATCTAACTATGAAGATAGAAAGATCTTCCAAAAATTCGATTTCGTTTTCAAGAAAACGCAATACTCGAATTAAGGTACAATAATTTTGAAGATACTGGAATACCCTTAGGTATCCTATTAAGAATTTATAGTGGTACGTTGGGTATTCATACAGAGTTGTAACTTGCGCCTTGTACTTCGTTTCTTTGCAAGAGACGGTTACTAAGGATTTCCGTGGAAAACGCAAGAGATAATAAAATGGAAGAAATTACGGGGTAGTCTGTTCTTCAAGGAATACGATTCCTTGATTGTCGGTATTGTAGGGGATACGTTCTTTATACATGCCATCATATTTGTACATTGCAATGCAAAATAAAAAGATTTATTTATAAACAACCACAACAACAACTGTTTCATGGACCCTGACAACAAAAGAAAATAATACATAAGGCTTGATTATTTCTAAACAACATTGTCTTTTAGTTGGTCCGATGCTCATCCTTGCGCTGGATTCGCGTTAACAATCTTTGGGCAATTTCTTCGGAAATGGCCCATCTCGTTACAGTTGAAACAAGGGCCTCGTGGAAGACGAGCTTGAGCAGGATTTACTTGAGGTTGGTTTGGACCAGCTTGGTTCGGGGTAAAACGACAAGCATTTGCCAGGTGACCGAGTCGCCCACATGATGCACACAAACGACACTGTAGGTGAGCTAAGTGGTGTGCATTACATTTGTCGCATATCGGTGCAGTACCGGCATAAGGTTTCCTTGCAGGAGGCTGCGCTGGTTGGTTGCGGGTGTTTTGGTTAGGTTGAGCAGCAATCGCAAAATTCTGCGAAGCCTTACGCTTCTTATTCTTGGACACCTCAGCATGTTCTTCCTTTGGTTCTTCTTGAGCAGTCTTGTCGGATGGTCTTGGGTCGTCTTTTCGAAAAAGCTTTTTCTTTCTGATGTGGGATTCAGTTAGAGTAGCTGACAATTCAATGGCTTGTCTGACAGTAGTAGGGTTGCTGCCAGTAACAATATCCTGAACTAGATCAGGAAGACCATCAGTATATTTCTCGATCGCCCTATCCACAGGAGTAACCATAGCAGGACACAACAGGCTCAATTCTTCAAAACGGTCAGTATAGGCTCGATGTTCACCACTGTCTTGCTTCAAATCATCAAACTCCCTCTCCAAAGCTCGCAGTTCATGACGAGGACAGAACTCCCTCATCATAAGAGCTCTAAGCTCGGCCCAAGTCTGTGCTAGTGCAATTTCAGCACCCCGGTCTCTCATAATCCCGTTCCACCATGTAAGAGCCCTCTTCTGAAACACGCTCGAAGAAAACTCGACCTTGCGATTTTCAGGACACTGAACGTGACGGAACGTATTCTCAATGCTCTCGAACCATTGAAGAAGCCCAGTCGCTCCCTCAGAACCACTAAACTTGAGTGGTTTCGCCGAGTTAAAACTCTTGAAATTGCATGGACCATTGTTGTTGTTGTTGGCTTGATTCCATTGAGCAAAGAGGTTTGGGAATTGAGCAGCCATTTGCTGCGCAATGATTTCTGCCAACTCGGCAGTCTCTATCTGGTTTTCGCGTCGAGGAGGCATTCTAAAAGAGGAAACATGAAAGGAAACGAGTGAGAGAATTAGACGAAAAGAATGAGATGAAACAAATCTGATGAAAGCAAGGGTAGTGGTCATTTGTTTGTTACTACAAGGCAACAAACGACCTCGGTGATTAGTCAAAGTGAATAGGTCAAAAATAATGTATCGCGAAGACATGCTCGCCTATAAGTGAACACTCATCCCAAGAATTCCCAGGTAAGCACAACTGGTCTCGCGTCTGATGAGATGTATACGAAGTGCTTGCCTAGACAGAAAACCCAGAATACAGGCATTCACCCTTCCAGTTTGCACGTGTTCACATTATTTAAAACCCAAAACCTTGACGAGATTTTGAAAATTCAAAGGGGTTCAAAACCATATAACAGAGGGTTCAAAACCTTACAATAGAGGGTTCAAAACCTTGTAATCAATCATCCTAGAACAGATGATTAGTTTTCAAAGCGGTTTTGAAATTTATGTTCTAGTTGTGGTCGTCGCCTAAGGATAGGTGACGGTATTGTTTTATGACTAAACGCAAGTAAACTCGCGTTAGGGTCCTAAGAAAGTTATAGACTAGGTCAAAGCATTACTAATAACCTAATTCCCTATAACCATTGGCTCTAATACCATCTTTTCTGTCACACCCCGACCACGTAGAACATACGAAACGTGGCGGAAACGTCGGGGAGTGTTGTAACAGAATTAATTGTTTCAAATCCATGGCAATTGAAGTTTCGTTTTATTGATTAAAAGTGTTACAATGTCTTAACAAACAAGGAAATACAACATAATTAACTAGTCTTGCATCTTTTATTGTCACTAAAGCCCAAGTCTGCCTATATGTATCTTGATCATCTTATGCAACAGTTCCTGAAAAACACATGTGAAAATAGGTACGTCAGCATAAAAATGCCTGTGAGATACATAGGTTTTGTGAAAATAGGTTCCATGACTTATGTTTGAGAAAATGTTTAGTCAGGAACCTTGTAATTTGCTTTGTTTTGTAAATCATTTGAAAAACAATGAGTTCAGATGATATGTATAAAATAAATGAATAATGTATGGTTAAATGAATAACCATAGTAAAATGGATTTATATAAGATAAGTTGTTTGTAAAACAATGTCTTGTGAAAAGTATGTTATTTGTATAAAATGTTATATGTATCAAACTGAGATGATTCAAATAACGCTACAATATGTAATACCATACAAACACTTATATATAGGAAGTACCAGCGGCGTATCCACCATGCTTGTATCATATTACACACGCATCGTTACTTAATCACTTAATCAAACCAAACCAATGTCAAAATGTCTATGTCAAATATCCATGTCAAATGTCTATGTCAAATATCCATGTCAAATGTCTATGTCAAATATCCATGTCAAATGTCTATGTCAAAATATCATGTATGGCAAGTGAAATGTCTCAACTAAACCATATACACAAAAACAAAGTATTGAAGTAAAACTTGGTTTAAATCAAAGTTATGTTTTGTGGGAAAATGCATGATCAAATGTCAATCATGTTAAAATGTCTATGCCGAAATGTCTATGTCAAATACGGTTCACACGGTTCACAGATACAAACGGTTCACAGATATCAACGGATCACAGTCAAATGATTACAACGGTTCAATATGTAGTAAAATGTGTTCATATGCTGGATAAGCATATGCAACAGAAAAGCAATGAAAAACGATGTACTAAGTACGCACACAATGGGCATACATAGCATGAAATGTAATGTAAAACGATGTACTAAGTACGCACACAATGGGCATACATAGCATAAAATGTAATGAAATCATGTACTATAATGTACTAATGAACATAGCAAGTATATGATGTCAAAACAGGAAAGCATGAAAGTAACAAGTAGGCACATGTGTTCCACCCCAAAACAGTTTGGAAAACAGTAAAAGAGGGGTCTATGTACTCACCTGAGATTGCTCAGTAGTTCTGGAGTGACAACTAAACAATGCTAGAGATCGCGGATATCAAACGGCACCTAGTATAGGTAACTATGTTAATAAACCGGACCTAGATCGGAAGATTGGGTAGCATTAGGGTTTGTAAACCAACGAGTGTAGAGACTCGTGTCTTTTGGTTTAACAAAGCCTACATACTAAATGAAACTTAACCTAAGTGTTTACGACCCATTACGACCCGTTTAGGTAGCTTATGCTACTTTAACGCGTCGTTCGCGTGAAACGCGTTCGGACCGCCTAACTAGCCCTATGACAAGTGTTATATGCCTAAACATATTACATAATCAGTTATGTGACAAAGGTTTAGGTTACATATGCTTAATTACCAATTATACATGAAAAGGGTATTCTGGTAATTTACCTAAGGCATATAAACTACCTATCATACAACTACTTAAACGATGTGACCATAGGGTATAACCTCGGAAGGTTATTCCCTACCTACTATGGCCACCTAATGTGTTTGGTCGGATCCTAATGATCGACCAAACTGGGTCGGGTTCGAGGTATAAGCGATTCATTAGATCGCTTACCCTACGACCCTAGACAACGTGGTAATCAGTGGGCATAGTCCCAAGGGACTATGACCAACGTGATTACACTCACGTTGCGAAGTTCAAACGAACTTCGCATTGACCATTATTGGTCAACGCTGAAAGTCAAACAAAGTTTGACTTTCTGACTCGAAAAGCAATAAAATAAGGAAAAGAACGAAAGAATACTTACGAAGGGTCCCCGAATGCTAATCCCGATCCAAGAACTCAGGTATGAAACAATGGTTTCAACTTAGAGCTCTCAAATCAAGATTCTAGTGAGAAATTCAATGGGGGTGGATGGGTATATATAGTTTTCGGGTAACCGTTAAGATCGTTTCATGGAAAAGAGGGCACGATCAAGGCCGTACATGTGTTGGAATGTTGTGGTGTGTCAAATGGCCACTCACCATAGGGAAATGACATGTGGAAGAGGGATTGGAGGTGCTAAACAGCTGCAACCAGCTGTTAAATGCAGTTAATCTGGTCTGATAGTGGGAAGCGGCCCGCTTCAGGATCAGCCAAAGACAATGCGGGCCGCATGGCCCTTCTGATCTGCACATATGTTTGAAAAATGACAGTTTCAGTCCCTGCACGTGTTTAAGGCCATTTCCGACACTTCTAAGGCCCGTAAAGCCAACTTTAAGGCCCTAAAATGTTGCCTAAACATTGTGGACATGAAACATGCTCAAAAATATGCCGGGTGTTGGTTCGTTTGGTCGTACGAACGCGATGTTCGCTTAATTACGACGGAATGCGCATAAGCGCGAAAAACGATCCAAATGATGCGACGAATGGATTTTTCTTAAGGCGAACACTAAAATATAATGTAGTCATGCTTTCATAAATTTTTGGATGTCCGGATGTATTCAGAACGTAAGTTATGCGCGAAAATGCAAACTTGTGCACTTTTTGACACTTTTAGTCCCTGAATGACCCAAAAGTTTATTTTAGCACACCGAACCCCTCAAAGCCTATTTCTAAGCTATGTAAAGGATATTTAAGGTGTGTTTAACTTATGGTCATGTTCTGGAATGTTCGTTACAGTTCAGATTGGCATACTTTCGCAGTTTGTCAAATTTAGTCCCTGTAAGCGAATAAACTTTGATTTCACCACACCAAACCTTCCAAAACTTATATCTGAGTTATGTAAAGGTTATTTAAGGTATGTTAAACCTATTTCACTATTCCGGAGTGTTTGTTGCATTAAACTGGTTATATTTACGCATTAGTGCGCGTATAACCTTCCAGAAAGCGATTTAGAGTTTGAAATCGAACAAGAGTTGATATGTGCAAAAGATACACATATTTATACAAGTCCAAAGTATGAAATATAATATTTCATTGGTTTGGCATTTGTTTGATGGTTGAAATGACACAGGTGTTACAGAACCCATACCAGTAGTAGTAGTAGTAATAATAATAATAATAATAATAATAATAATAAAATAATAATATATAATATGTGTGTATGTTTGAAAAAAAATCTAGACAATAGCTACAGATGCCTAATAGTATTGTAATTTCAATATATATGGATGCATAGTATAAAATACAGTAAGTCGCAATGTTCGACGATTTTGATCAATAAGCGTGTTGTGTGATCGTTTGCATTAAATATTATTTTGTGATATTAATATGTGATAAATGTTTAAAATTCAGATGGACAACGAAGTGAATCAAGAAAACCAGAATAACGATAACCAGAATAACAATAACAATGGAAACCAAATGGATCACAGTGCCATCCAACATATAGTGGCACAAGGAATTATAGACGCGATGCTATATATTATCCAAACGGTTAAGGAAGCTGATAATAAAAGTAATCATGGCAGTAAACGACCTACTGAACCAGAAAACAGTGTAAACAATGGACCCATTCTTCAAGTGCCCATTCCCAAAAGAAGGAGAACCATGTCTTATGGTTGTTCTTATAAAGAATTCTGGTCTTGTAAACCAATCGAATTCTCGGGCAATGAAGGGGCCATTGCAACTCTACGCTGGATAGAAAAGACTGAGGCAGTCTTAAAAATAAGCAAGTGCGCGGAAGAGGATAAGATAATGTTTGCTTCCAATCTGTTTAAAAACTCAGCCTTAGAATGGTGGAACACTATCCTCCAGTCTAGGGGAAGTGACCGAGTCTACAATATGGAATGGGAGGAATTTAAGAACATGGTGGAAAGGAAATTCTGCCCTCCCAATGAAAAGGAACAGATAGCAAATAAGTTCCTAAACCTTAGAATGACTGGAGTGGATAGTAAAGGTTACACTACGCTATTCTTCGAATATGCTAGGATAGTGTCAACCCTTGCATCACCAGAACCTGTATTAATCTCCCGCTACATATGGGGACTAATTAGTGAGATTAGGCATGTAGTCAAGGCGGCTAGACCTCAAACTATAGAAGAAGCTGTAGAACTAGCAAACACCTTGACTGATGAGTTAGTACGTACACGAGAAGAGGACCAGAGGAGGAACCTAGCTCAAAGGCTTACTCAAGAATTTCGCTATGGAAACTCCAACTGTGGGAAAAACATAGGTTCTACCTCTACACCTTACTGCAAAGCCTGTAAGAAGAAACATTCAGGAAGATGCTCCACTTACTGCAACTTCTGCAAGATACCAGGACACAAGGAAGAAGACTGCAGGAAGAAACCTAATAATGGAATGTGCTTCAACTGTGGAGAAAGGGGTCACATCAAACCAAACTGTCCGAAACTAGCTCCAGCCATGAACAACAAGAACATTAAAAATGCTAGAGCATTTGTTCTGACCGCGGAAGAAGCTAAGATGATTCCGGACGTGATAGCCGGTACGTTTTTAGTTAATGATGTTTTTGCTAAAGTATTATTTGACTCTGGTGCGAACCAAAGTTTTATAAATACTTCATTTTGCAAACTTCTCAATCAACCATTAACTAAACTCCCACAAGAATGTTTAGTAGAAATAGCAAATGGGGAAACCATTAAGATTTCTGAAATCTTGCAGGGAGCAAGAATAGAATTTCTAAACCAAAAGTTTATTGCAAACCTTTACCCAATGAATCTGGCTGGATTTGACATTGTATTAGGAATGGATTGGTTAATAGCCAATAAATCCAGTATTCCATGTGATCAAAAATCAATACAAGTAAATTCACCAAAAGGTGAAAAGATCACAATTAAAGGAGATAAGCCTTCTAGATCCACAAAATTCATCTCTGTGATGAAAACAGCCAGTTACGTAAGAAAAGGATCATTAGTGTATTTGATTTCCATAATCATTAACACTAAAGGAAAGGAATTGAAAGATATTCCTGTAGTATCTCAATTTTCAGATGTGTTTCCCGAAGAGCTACCAGGACTACCACCAGACAGGGAAGTTGAAATCAGAATCCATCTGCTACCAGGAACAGCACCAATTGCCAAAGCACCCTAACGCTTGGCACCAGCAGAAATGCAGGAACTGAAGAAGCAATTAGACAAATTGTTGGGGAAAGGATTCATACAGCCAAGTTCATCGCCATGGGGAGCACCGATCTTATTCATCAAAAAGAAAGACGGATCTATGCGTATGTGCATTGATTACCGTGAATTAAATAAAGTCACGATTAAGAATCGATATCCATTACCAAGAATCGATGATCTGTTCGATCAATTGCAAGGAGCTCGATTTTTCTCTAAGATCAATTTACGTTCAGGATATCATCAATTAAAGGTACAGGAAGAGGACATTCCTAAGACCGCTTACAGAACAAGGTATGGCCATTATGAATTTACTGTCATGCCATTTGGTTTAACCAATGCCCCAGCTGCATTTATAGACATGATGAACCGAATATGTAAGCCATATTTGGATAAATTCATAATTGTCTTTATAGATGATATTCTCATTTACTCTAAAAGTAAAGAGGAACATGCAGCGCTTCTGCATGCATTTCTAAGTTTATTAAGAAAAGAAAAGCTTTATGCAAAGTTTTCAAAGTGCGATTTTTGGCTAGAACAAGTACAGTTTCTTGGGCATTTAGTCAACCATGAAGGAATTCATGTGGATCCCACCAAAATTGAGGCAATTACCAAATGGAAAACCCCTGAGTCGCCAACCGAGGTTAGAAGTTTCTTAGGATTGGCCGGTTATTATAGAAGATTTATCCAAGATTTTTCTAGAATAGCCATTCCCTTAACTAACTTAACCTGTAAATCTGTTAAGTTTGAATAGGGACCAAAACAAGAAGAAGCCTTTAGAATTCTTAAGCAGAGATTAACCAACGCACCCATACTAGTGTTACCAGAAGGAACTGAAGACTTTGTAGTCAATTGTGACGCTTCTAAGTTAGGTTATGGATGTGTGTTGATGCAACGTCAAAAGGTTATAGCTTACGCCTCTAGACAACTTAAGAATCACGAAGAGAATTATTCAACCCATGATTTAGAATTAGGAGCTATAATTTTTCCCTGAAAATTTGGAGACATTACCTTTACGGTAGTAAGTTTACCATTTTCACCGATCATAAGAGTTTAAGGTATGTTTTCGGGCAAAAGGAGTTAAATATGAGACAAAGACGCTGGATGGAAATTTTTAGTGATTATGATTGTAATATCCAGTATCATGCAGGAAAAGCAAATGTAGTAGCTGATGCTTTAAGTCGAAAGTATCACGAAAAGCCAAAAAGAGTACGTTCTCTTAAATTAAATCCACAAGTAGATTTTAACGAACAGATTAGAAAAGCACAAGAATCAGTAATCAAAGATGATACAGAAAAATTGAAAGGAATGATTAAGGAATTAGAACAAGGAACAGATGGAATTTGGAGATTCCATAAGAAAAGAATGTGGATACCCAAATTAGGAAACCTACGCCACCGTATATTAGAAGAAGCCCATAAGTCTAAATACACGATACACCCTGGAAATGATAAAATGTATCAGGACTTAAGAAAGAACTTCTGGTGGATAGGAATGAAAAAGGATACAACAGCTTATGTTGCCAAGTGTCTAAGTTGTTCACAGGTGAAAGCTGAACATCAGAAACCCTCGGGATTGCTACAACAGTTAGAAATGCCAGTTTGGAAATAGGAATTGACAACAATGGACTTTGTTACCAAATTACCCAAGACAAGAAAAGGTAATGATACAATCGGGGTAATTGTAGATAGGTTAACTAAGTCAACTCATTTCCTACCAATGAAAGAAACTTTCAGCATGGAATAATTAGCTAAGTTGTATGTAAATGAAATAGTTTCATTACATGGAATTCCTTTATCGATTGTTTCTGATAGAGATAGTCGTTTTACTTCTCATTTTTGGACAAGTTTCCAAAAAGCAATGGGAACCAAGCTAAATCTAAGCACTGCTTATCATCCTCAAACGAACGAACAAAGCGAAATGACAATTCAGACAATGGAGGATATGCTTAGAGCTTGTGTAATTGATTTCGGAGGTAATTGGGACGATCACTTAACATTAATAGAATTTTATTACGATAACAGTTATCATACCAGTATCAATGCTGCACCATTTGAAGCACTTTATGGACGAAAGTGCCGAACCCCAGTCTGTTGGGCAGAAATTGGAGAAAAGCAACTATCCGGACCTGAGATAGTACAAGAAACAACCGACAAAATCATTCAAGTCAAGGACCGACTGAAAGCAGCACGTGATTGATAAAAGAGCTATGCTGATAACAGACGAAACCCATTGGAATTTCAAGTAGGAGATAAGGTGTTATTAAAAATCTCTCCTTGGAAAGGAGTAGTTAGATTCATCAAAAGGGGAAAGCTAAGCCCCAGGTATGTTGGACCTTTTGAGATTATTAGAAGAATAGGACCTGTAGCCTATCAATTACAACTACCAGAGGAAATGGCAGGAATACATGATGTATTTCATGTGTGTAATCTCAAGAAGTGCTTAGCTGATGAATCACTAGTAGTACCTCTCAAGGATATAGAGGTAAATGAGCAGTTAAAGTTTGTAGAGAAGCCCCTACAGATTGAAGACAGGAAAGTCAAGAATCTCAAACACAAGAGATTAATTCTAGTCAAAGTAAAATGGGATTCCAAGAGAGAACCAGAGTATACATGGGAGCTCGAATCAGAAATGCAAAGGAAATATCCACACTTATTTCAGTAGACCTTGAGGACGAGTTCTAAAACAAGGTTGGGAGGATATAACAACCCTCCAAAATATTTTCGACACACCTATAAATTATTTAAAATGTCCCTATATGTCTTAAAACATACCCCGTATGCAAAAACCGAGCCCAAAATGTTTTATATAATTAAAAATAAAATAAAAACAAGATTTTGGGGTAGTTCGCGGGCCGCGAAGGCTTTACCTTCGGGCTACGCGGGGCGCGACAGCCAGTTACCAGGACGAGCCCCAGGCTGCCACGTGTCACCAACCGTGTCGAGGCTAATTGTCCGATTCAGCAAACCTAGGGCCTACATAACCTAGCTCGCGGGCCGCGAAGGATTACCCTTCGGCTTACGCGAGCCGCGAGGAAGTCCGAAATCAGGCCTATAAATGGAGGCCATCGGCTTTCAGTCCAAACCGTTCATTCACTTTTTCTCTCTCTAAATTCTGCATAGCTAAAATAATTCTCGGGCATAATACCCCCCTAAATAACAAAGTTCTGCCTTGTTGTAAGTATCATAACCCCCGGTTACGTATTAGATACGCTGCCCAATTGATCTAGGGTTCCGTAACGGCTGTCGTGGTTCTGCCCGATATAGTCGTTGGAATGTCGTCTCGGGGAGGGTATTACTAATGTAAATATTGGGTTATTATACTAACGCGTGTGCAATTGTGTAATTAATAGATAATCACCAAGAAATCCTAAAGAAAACCCTAAGACAGCAATGCGAGTAATCTCCTTTTTGCAAACTGTTTTTACAAAACCTCATATGATTAATATTATATTAAACAGTGATTGAGTATTTGTATTCTACAATTATCGTCGGTATGTTGGGGTTTTGTATACAAAAATTGTTACTACACTGTGAGTAGTAACATGACCACAAGTGGGGTTGACAGTACCGTGGGTGGTAATTAAAGTAGATGGAAACAAATGTAATTGTGCGACCGCCCTCAATACTGTAAAACAATTTTACCTGTCTTGATTAAACTGGGATTCATTCACCAGTATTTCCCACTGACAAATGTTTTTAAACGCGTTTCAGGTAACAAAATGTGAAAGCCAAGTAGAAGCCAGCTGGACAGCACTGAAGGCTTGGAAAAGTGGCTATAAAAGTTACCTAAATAAAGAGATGTTTTTAATTAAATAAGATAGGGTTTATCCCTATGAAAATGTGTGTGCTGAAACTTGGGATTTTCCCATATGTTTAATATTATAAAAGCGTGGTATTTTACTCTGATAAAATATTTCCGAACTACGATCCTGATGTAAATTCCGCTGCCAAATTGATAAACACTGATACCACTGAAACTGGCCGCAACCGCCCGTTCCCGGGTAAATAGGGGACGGGGGTTGCGACAGCTTGACTGTCCAACATGGGTGGTGTTTTCAAAGCAGTGATACCAAAATCCAGCAGTTGATTTTGAAGCCATAACAGTTGGGCTGTGCAGCTTGTAGCGACAATATACTCTGCCTCAGAAGTGGATGTTGAAACAGTTGCTTGCTTTTTGCTTTGCCAAGACACCAAGAAATTGCCAAGGAATTGGCACCCTCCTGAAGTGGACTTCCTTGTTGTGTTACATCCAGCAAAGTCACTATCTGAGAAACCTGAAAGCTTGATATTTCCATCAGTTGGATACCAGATACCAAGTGTGGGAGCACCTTTTAAGTATCTGAATATCCTTTTTACAGCAATAAGATTTGACTTTCTAGGGGCTGATTGGGATCTTGCACAGACACATGTTGCAAACATGATGTCTGGCCTAGATGCAGTTAGGTATAATAAAGACCCAATCATGCTTCTATATAAAGTTTGATCAACCAATTCATCCTTCTCATCAGACATGACTATCTTGTTGGTTGCTACGGGTGTACTACATGGCTTGCAATAATTCATCTCAAATTTGGTTAAAAGTTCTTTTGTATACTTGCTTTGATGAATGAAAGTGCCATTTTGCAGTTGCTTTACTTGGAGACCAAGAAAATACTGTAGTTCACCCATTGCACTCATTTCAAACTCATCTGTCATGAGTGTCCTGAACTCTTCACACATTTTATTACATGTGCTTCCAAAAATGATGTCATCCACATAAATTTGGACAATCATCAAATCTTTTCCTCTCCATTTTAAAAACAATGTTTTGTCAATTTTACATCTTGTGAAACCAATAGAGATTAGAAAAGTGGAAGGAGTTTCATACCAGGCTCTAGGTGCTTGTTTCAAGCCGTACAAAGCTTTGTTTAGCTTGTAGACATGATTTGGATAAAATGGATCCTCAAAACCTGGAGGTTGACAGACAAATACCTCTTCTTGAATTTTGCCATAGAGGAATGCACATTTGATATCCATTTGATACACCTTAATGTTGTGGTTGATAGCAAAGGCTAAGAACAGTCTGATAGCTTCTAATCTTGCTACAGGGGCAAAAGTTTCATCATAGTCAATACCCTCTTCCTGTCTGTAACCTTGAACCAAAAGCCTAGCTTTATTCTTGACAACAATGCCCCTTTCATCAGTTTTATTTTTGAAGACCCACTCTGTGCCAATAGGACTCACATTCTCTCGCAGTGGTACAAGTTCCCATACTTGTTGTCTTTTAAACTATTGGAGCTCTTCCTGCATAGCTTCTACCCAACTGTTGTCTTTCAGTTTCTCTTGGTACTTGACTGGTTGATGAAGTGATAGAAAGCCAGCAAAAAGACAGATGTTTTGAGATTGACTTCTGGTGAGAACCCCTTCACTGATGTTGCCAATGATTTGGTCAGGTGGATGAGACTTCAAGAAGATTAACTCTCCTTTGTATGGAACAATGGCATTTATGGGTGAGGGATGCAGATGTGAATCATCTGAGCTAACAACTATTGGTGACTTTGATGATCCAACAGTGTCTTGAAATGGAGGTAGAGGGATAGGAGGAATTGGTGTGGAAACAAGTTGATTTTTATCCACTGTTTGAATATTTTTATCAATGGTGTTTGAGGATGTGGTGGCAGAGGTTGGAGGGCTACTTTGGTCAACAACTGTTGATGCATCATTGGTTGAGTTTTGATAGCTGTTTTGAACATCTACTGCTCTGGCAATGGATGTGAATTTCTGTTGTGGAATTATCACTTCATATCCATTTTCTGATGGAGGTAGTTGAGATGGACCTGCACTGTTAGTCTTGACAGAAACATTTTCAAAAGTAAATTTATCAAGATCAAATAACTCAGCAGGGTTTGCAGGGATTTTCAGTGAAAAAAGTTCATTGAACTTTACATTCAAAGTCTCTTCCTTACACTTAGTCCTAGTGTTAAACACTTTGTAGGCCTTAGCAGTGGTTGAGTATCCTAAATGATAACCACAATCTACTTTGGCTGCAAATTTTGAAATTAAGTCTTTTAAGTTTAAAATGAAGCATGGGCAGCCAAATACTTTAAAGTATGAGATCAGTGGTTTGATTTTATACAGAATTTCATAGGCAGTCTTTTGATGCCTGGGGTTGATCAAAACTTTGTTCTGGACATAGCAGGCAGTGTTTACAGCCTCTGCCCAGAAAGTTAATGGCAAACTTGAATCTACAAGCATGGTTTGGCAACCTCAATCAGTGTCCTGTTCTTTCTTTCAACAACCCCATTTTGTTCTGGTGTTCTTGGAATACTGTACTGCCTTACAATTTCTTTTGACACACAAAACTCATCCAACTCCCTATTTCTGAATTCTGTGTCATTGTCACTCCTAAAGACTTTTACTGGCAAGTCAAATTGCTTTTCAACCTGTTTGACAAAGTCTTGTAAAATGCATGCAGTCTCATCTTTGGAATGTAAGAAATAAGTCCATGTAAGCCTAGAAAAGTCATCTACAATTACCAAACAGTATATTTTCTTTTTAAGACTCATGACTTTTACTAAGCCAAACAGATCCATGTGCAACATTTGTAAGCACTTGGTTATTTTTGGACTCTTCAATGGACTTAAATGAGCTTTTATGTTGTTTTCCCTTTAAACAGGAAACACAATGCTTAGGACAGGTGAACAATTTTTGTGGAAGACCTCTTACAAGGCCTTGTTTTGACAAAGCAGTGATTGTGTTGAGATTTGTGTTCCCCAATCTTCTGTGCTATAGTTCTGTCTCTTTGTTAGAGGTAGCTGAGAACAGACAGGCATCAGTCATGGGGCTTTCTTTTGACAGATCAACTACATAAACATTGCCACTCCTTTGAGCAACAAGTTGGGTTTTTCCATTTTTATTATTTCTTCAATCCTTTTAACCATTTCTGGTCCAACAATCCTACAACACTCCTTAGTAAAGAATAACCCATAACCTTTGTCACTCATTTGTGAAACACTAAGGAGGTTGAATTTTAGATTGTCAATCAGATTGACATTTTCAAACTTAACTTTTCCAGACTGAACTGTACCAGAACTCATCACCTTCCCTTTATTATTATTACCAAAAGATATATCACCCCCTCCATGAGTTTTGAATTCTTTGAGTAGGGCTCTACATCCAGTCATGTGCCTGGAGCCTCCACTATCTACATACCAAAGACTATCTAAGCATGCAGAAGCTCCCTGCACATCAAGTAATTAATTAGTTCAGGAGGGTATCCAAAGCCAATAAGGCTTTGGATGGGGTCACAACAGTGTCTGAGTTAAGTTCAGGAACATGGACAGTGGTTAGATCAGGGGATTGAGCAGATTTTGAAACTTGTTTCTCTAACCACTGTTGGGGACCATTTCCAGTCAGATGTTGAAACCCATAAGGATGCCTATTCATTTTTGGTTTAGGGGGCCTTTTGTAGGCCTCATAAACATGTGGGACCCTTGGGTATGGTGGTTGACCTTTTCCTCTTTGATATTGATTGGCAGGTGGTGCATCTGTCACTTGAACCTCTCTTTTAACAGAGTTTTGGTTCAGCTGTTTTGTAACAGCCGTTTGGACAGGCACAAATGATGGTTGTTTCTTGATTTGTGAATTTGATGAACTCATGAGTGTTTTTGAAGTGTAGTCTTCCTTTTTAAACTCAAAGGTTTTGAGGTACACACACTCCTGAGTAAGATGGTTTGATTTACCACAGATGGTGCAGCTTTTTGAAGGCACAATGGTACTTGTTTTGTTAATGTCATATGCCTTTAGATGAAAACAGTCTTTTGTCAAATGATTTTTCTTTTCACAAAAGTCACAAAACAAGTTTTTAATCTTTTCTCTCTTTTTCTTCTTTTCAGACTCCTTTGCAACAGAGTTTTGAACCACTATTGGGATGTCCTTAAGAGGAATTACCTTGGCCTTTGGTGCTTTTACACCATCCACTGTGGTGAAGTCCATTGGTTTGAAATTTTCAAGGAGGTCACACTCATCAGACCATGTGGGTTTGAATTGGTATTTCTCAATTTCCTTAAAAGTTGAGGAATCCACTGGTCTTTCAAGAGTGATTTTGTTGCCACTTTTATCAGTTATTTTGATTTCTTGACCATCCTTATTAGTGGGTATGATTTCGACAGAACCATATTCATTTACAACAGTGTTTTAATTTTGGTCATTTTTTCTGAAACCTACACCAAATTTTACATTGCTTTTGATCTGTTTCTCAAGAATAACTTCATAACCTTTGCAGGATTCCACCCATTTCTCACATGTAATTTGGGTGGATTCCAACTCCTTTTTACAGGCATGATATTTTTCTATCATGTCCTAAAGTTGGTCCTTGGTTATGCTATGCTCATGTTTGAGGCTGCAAATTTCATTTTCCTTTTCTGACAATTTGATTTTCAATTCTTTTAAAGATTTTTCAAATTGTATCTCATCATTTAACATTTTATCTCTAAGGTTTTCATTCACCTCCTTAACATTTGCAAATGCTATGATGCATTTGTCTGAACAAAGGTTTTTAAGAACCTGGGGTGATACCTTAGTTGAAGCCATCATGGCACAATCACAGACATGTTCACTTTCTTCTGGCTTCTTCTCGTCACTTCCTTCTTGCTTCTTCTCTTCTTCTTCAACAGACCAGGGGTCAGACAGTGGTTCCAGCAGTGGTTTTGAATTTTCTCCCAACAGTTGTTCATTAACAACAGCAGTAACCACTGCTTCAGCAATTGTATCCATTATTTCTTCATTTGACTGCCCTTCTTCAGTTTCCAGCCCTTCTGGTATAGACTCTAATGCTACAAAATAGAAATCATCACTAGAAGCATCATTTTTAGCATATAGAGCAAAATTCTCATCACCTAATTCATCAGGCAAGCTACTCCAATCAACAAAGCCTTGGGTAAAGAAGCTTTGCTGATCTGTTTGAGCAGATGTTTGGGTAGTTTGTTGAGGTGCAACTTGTTGCACCTGAACCTAAGGAGCTGGGGCCTGGACATGCTGTATTTGAGGGACAGTTGTTTGAACATATTGCACTGGAACAGGTGTTGCAGGGTGTGCATAGTGAGCAGTGTTTACATGAGCAGCAGGGGTACTTTGGTAATAATGCATAGTGTTTTGTGAACTCTGAGGTCTAGGGCTAGGATGTGTTATGATTGGTCCACTGTTTTGTGACCAACACTCTCTAGCAAAGTGTCCTAACCTGTTACACTTGTAGCATTTTATCTTTGATTTATCCAACCCTACTTTCAGATTCCCATGTAACCCTGGAAATTTTCTTCCTGTTCTCTTATAGAATTTGCTGGTTCTAACACTTAGCAGTGCAAGTTGGTGTAATATGTCCATTTCCTCTAAATCAGTTGGATCAAAATGCTGGAGATCATTGAGTTCAAAAGAGAGATTATCAGAAACCTGGTTTTCACTACTAGCTGTGAAAGCATAGTTAGTTGAGTAAGAATCAGAGTTATTAAAAGCTCCACCAGCAGTTATGTCAATAAAATGATCATAACTCTGATTCTTACTACTACCAGATTCCTCTTGACCAAGAAGTGCTGTGCTACCAAATGTGTACTCATCATCCACCTTCCCTGACTCTTGTAACTTCTTTTTCTGGTTCAACTCTCTCTCATAAGTGAGGAGTCTATCATGAAGTTGAGTAAGTGTTAACTCTTTGAACCCAACTGAATTTCTGGTTACAAAAGCAATTGTGTCCCATTTTTCAGGAAGTGACCTTAGAAACCTACTATTTAGAGTTGATTTAGTAAATTCAACATTAACAAGTTTCAGTTCACTTATGAGACAGCTAAAACGTTCAAACTGTTGTGTTAATGATTCACCCTTGATGTGATAAAAGGTTTCATACTATTGATTCAAAACCTCCCTATTGTTTTCAATTACTTCTTCGGTACCACCAAATTGTTCCTTAAGTGCATCCCACAATTCCTTGGCACTGTTACAGTGTAACAGCCCAGCATAAATTTCATTGGGGAGTGCCGATGCAACTATGCTAAAGGCCTTTGCATCCAGTTCAATTTTTTGGAAATCCTGTTCGGAATAGTTTTCAATTTTCTTAGGTACAAAGGTTTTTGGATCTTGAGCACTCAGCACCATTGGAACGTGTGGTCCAAAGACAACCGACTTCCAACATCCTGTATTTTGTTGAGCCAAAATGTGACCCATCCTACGTTGCCAGATATTGTACTCGGATCTGACCAGCATAGGTGGTTTGAAGAGTGAGCTGGTGTTATGAATGTCTTGTGATTGTGACGTCATTCTGGTTGTTTTACAAGCACTGAATAATCAACTTTTGTACGTGATTGTCCCTTACTCTGTTTTTCAACTAAATACGAACAATCGAAAGTATCAATGAGATTGAGCTGAACTTTTACGTCAAAATGATTGTTAGATCAAATTTGACTGTCCTAGCTCTAATACCAATTGTTAGGATCTGAGTTTCTTAGATTGTGTTTGTTAAATTAAAGTGAAGATGAAACAGAGATAAATTGCAGCGGAATAATGAAAGTAAACTTTGAATACACAATCAATGGAAGAAAGGTTTAAGCACACATGTTTAACATTTAATGGAATGATTGTATTTAATTACAATAAAAAATCAAATGCATGCATGCACAAGTCTCCCCCTCAGCCCAAGCTCAGTGATTGATCGTACAGAAGGACTTAGAAGGAAAGAGCTAATGGAACAGTACAGAGTACTGTTCTATTTATGGTACAATCTAACCACTGAGCATCTTCGGCTGACGTCACCATGAAAGTGACATGTAACTTCCTAACAACCTCTAAGTACTGTTACATACAACCACTGATTACATAAACAATACATAAGTAAACTACTGATTCTTCATTCCACTGTTCTAGGCTAAGCACTGATGTTGAGCATCAGTGCTTTCTTCAATAGATGATCAGTCTTTTGAATGAGCAGAGCTTTGGTCTTCAACAATACTTAGGACACAACAGTAGATTGAGCTTCAGTACTTTAATATTCATCAGCCTTTAGGTCAGCAACAGTTATATTGGGCAGTACTTGGAATCAATCAGTTGTTAGAGCCACTGTCAAGGGGAAAGATCTTTGTGCAAACACTGCTTATGATGATCCACTGTTCTGAACCAGTTTTGGCTTTTATCATCTGTTCCTTTGTAGGGTTCAATCCCAACACATACAAAAATTTTAAGTTTGTTGTGGATAGGTGAATTGTAACTAATTATCTATAATTTTGTTAAAACCTTAGGGATTTAAGTGTAATAAGTTTAGGGGCTAAAAAATAAATAGCGCTTAAAAGACTAAACTACCCTCATTTTAGAGGTCTTTCTATAAATAAAGTGGGGGAAAAGTTCTTATTTTTTTTGTATCTTAAAATACTCATCCCTCATGCATTATAATATAGTAATAGTATAGATATGCTCATTAACTTTGCAAGCCTGCCTTAACAGTTATAGCGCTATAGGATTAACGCAATAGGATTAACGCACCGCCCGTATTCTTGTGGTATTGTTAAGTAAACTATTTTACAACCTTGTCGTTTCGGCGACAATGGTAGCACGATTGCGGTACAATTTGGTTTGACTTATAGTAAACACATGCTAGTATGTTAGTAACAATGTATGCAATTTACCATGTTGGATATGAGACAACTTTTACTCACCATTATACTATGTAATTAAACTTGTATACTCGCCAATTTTTTGTTGACCATTATTTTAATACATGTTGCAGGAAACTAGTTGATGCCGATGAAGAATATTATTTTGGGTGGATTAGGAACACACCTAGATTTAAATTTATGTAACTTGTTTCATGTCGTTTCGTTATTTGCTACTTGTCGTATTTTTCTTTCAAGATAATGTAATATCATTTTAGTATCAATGAAATTGGTGTTATCTATATATTGTCACAATTAGTTGTTATGAAGTCTCTTTCAATCTCGTTTTCATCTCACTCTGATATTTCTGCCATCGGTTGGGGTGTGACACCTTTTGTTTCCGTTGCTAGTTGTAGTGTGACACTAAAATCTATTGCAAAAACCTTTTGTCCCAAAATTGTTAGCAACGAAATGATTTGGGACAACCCAAGTTAGACGCAAATACTTTTTAGCAACCTATTTACGACTGTATTTACTACTGTTCTGGCAGTCACAAATACCCATTTTAATAGAATTCTAAAACCATAAACGTATGACCCAGATATCAATATTGATATGTCTTATATCAACAAAAAATAATCCTATAACAAGCTCAACTTATTACCATCACCCGTATTTCTTAACCAAAAGTGTGTTTGCTATAACACGCGCGATCTATTAGAAGTCTTAGCTTCTTTCTAAGAACCGCAAGCTGAGTTTGCAATTCCGAAAACTCAGTCTTCATAATCTTTTCAGCATCTTGAATAACTTCATCGTTTACGCCTTCTTTTGATAATCTCGCTCTTAACAATTCAGTGGAAACCGTAATTTCATTGCTCATAGTAAGCATCAGTTCCTTGTTAGACATTCGCGGGAACATCTGCTTCGTGGCCTTCAAGGCTTCCATCCATTCCGTTTGGTCTTCCGGACTGTTTGCCCGCAAATGCAGCCTTGTTGTGCCTGTAAATATTGAAAACCTTCTGTCATCTGATCTACTTTCCCGAATTGATGATACCTATAATTTGACAACCAAAATAATGAATCTGATCATAACAACATTAATTCCTTTGAGAACCTTTTTATTTGTAGGTGTTATAGGAAATTAAGAACTAGAAGTGTATTTTTTGAAGATGTCTAAATATTGATGTTTTTTCTTTACAGTAATTATTTAACATATACTTTAATTTGATTTTCTCTAATAATAACACTTATATAGTATATATCTTTTTTATGAAATTCTAAATACACAGTTTTCTTTATAAAAAAATCAGCATTCATATATAAATTTTATTGAAAACTAAGTTGTATTCAAAATAAATTATTTTTCTAACAAAAAACATTGTGTATTTAGATTTTGAATACAACTGGGTAATAATAAATTTATATGTCCTCAAGAGGATATACTAGTGATTAAGTGGTGAAGGTTGAGAGATCAATTATTGTAGAATGCAACTTATGAGTGTATTTATCCTAGAAGATCTAGGTTTTGCTGTTGAAAAAGTTTGATAAAATTTATATCGCAACGTCGAAAAAAAACTGTGACTGTGTATCTAGGTTTTTATGAAAAAACATATATTTGAAGTCATAAGAGAATCAAATTATAAAGAGTTCAATATTTACATATCCTGATTCGCTCTCCCAATAAGCAGATTAGGTGAGTCGCCTATAAACCAAACATCTTAAAAAACATCTCAGATACTCTTATTAATTTCCAAGGACACCAACAAATATAAAAGTAATCTTAGTTTGAATGGGGACTTAACCAACCTTGAGGTGAAGTTCGCCTAGTGGCCGGCGGTGGTGTGGCAAACAACTACCGATCACCCAAGATCCTTTATCGGTTTCCTTTGAAACGATAATTTTGTGGAGACCATGAATCTTGTAATATGAAAGCACACCATCTTGTAACACAAACCATCTTGGTTTCCAGCCTTTGCCACAATTCACCCACTTTTCCAAGATCCCGGATACCCTTGTTGTTGCTGCGACATTAGGAAGGACATGTTGGTTGTTGACGGAGTGGGGAGGAAGAGGAGCCATGATACGGTCAAATTCTTTCTATTTTGATTGGGGAGACAAAATATGAGAAATGGAATACGTTTGTCTAGGCGAAATAATAGTTAATATTACCATACATTGCAGTTTCTAAAGAATACATGGTCCTAAATCACTCGTATTTGGTCATTTGGGTTAGTAAATCCATCCTATGACAAATCTAGAATTTCTACGATTGAGGTCGGGTTTTTTTTACTGTGCGTGAGGTTACATATATAATAATAAATTATGGTTCGTAACAATGAACTTAAGAGTTACGTTGAGTTTTTAGGTAATCATGACTATGAAAAGGTAATGTATCATTTAGTAAATGCTTTTCACTTTGTTTCTCACCTAGAATGTTTTTTTTTTCAAATTACGTATAAATCACACGAGCCGGCATTCAAAATTCTCCAGGGTTGAATCGGAAATTCAAACCTAAAATTCGAATTCGACTTGAATCAAATTTCAAGTTTTTGAGTTTGTTCAAATATTGAACACCTTTTCCTTTAACTATACAACAGCCCACCAATGTTTCAAATTATTTCTCATCAAAGGATATGGTGTGTAATATACTTCTTCTGTGTGTGATGCTAGAATGTATGGGTAGTTAGAGTTTAGCCTTGATTTGAATCCGATGTCGACCAAACCATGTTTGGGGTCCACACTAACACAGTTGCTACTATCAAACTATGTACACTTGACGAGCATAACAACACAACAACAAAGGAAGTAATATTCAACCTCATTCACACATACGCCACTTTTGAGCGTGAGTTGCCTAACAACATATTTCTGTGCATGGAAATTGTATCCATTAACCGAAAAAAATAGAGCGGACGAGTGTGCATGCTAGAGTGATCGATCCATCACTTGAGTCGACTGGCAACTGGCCATTCTGTAAAGGCTCGTTGGCATATTATAAATTGTTAAAATATCACTGTGATGACGGATTAGTGTCTTGTTTTACCCTTGTCTTTGTAAATACCATGTTATCCATCACCATTTATGTGAAACCGTCAACATCATTTTCTATTCGGATTAGAAGCTTGAACTGGAGGATGACTAGTAGAGTGCCTTTGTTCAACATGGTTCCACCACATGTAATAACCAGGCAGAAAACCATTTTCTTTCTTCACATATTCAGTTTCCTTATATAATTCAATTTTGCCTTTCAACATATATTTCAAAAAATGCACAAATTTAAAGAAACCTTTCATTCTATCGATAAACTTAATGCTATGATACCGGTATATGCCATTTTCTTCTATTCATCTATACGCTGTTTGTGAATGTTGACATAACTATTTTGTACAACAAAAGCCATATACATAACATACCTTATCTCACTATAATAAATTTCTACGGCATATTCAAGTTTTACAACATATATACTTATACATATAAATTACATACGCATACATACATAGGTAGGTACAAATGCATACAAGTTACATACATCATACAAATAGATTAACATCAACAATAAAATGGCTGTACTACACTAGATTAACAAAAATAAGCCCTTATTATTAACAAAAATCCATACATAAATAACATCACAAAGATCAACTCACAAATGGTGGTGGTATACTGGTATCCTTGTAGTGGTCGTGATGGTGGAGATGGTTTCGAATAGTAGCGGTGAGCAACTGTCACAACCCCCGATCCCTGTTTCCCGGGAACGGGCGGACGTGAGCTCAGAGTTTGGTGGTATCAGTTTTTATTTAGTCTTGCAGCGGAATTTACATCAGGACCGTAGTTAGGAAATGTTTATCAGAGAAAAACCACCTTCTTTCATATTAATAATAACATGGGCAAAACCCAAGTTTCCTATTACAATACATTATAGGGACAAACCCTATTTTATTTAAAACATCGTTTATTAGGTAACTTTTATAGCCACATTTTCCCAAGCCTTCAGTGCTCTCCAGCTGGCTTTTTACTAATTGGCTTTCACATTGGGTTACCTGAAACATGTTTTAAAAATATTTGTCAGTGGAAAATACTGGTGAGTGAATCCCAATTTAATCAAGTTTAAAGTCACAGTGAACAGTATTGAGAGTGATCACTTTGTTTATGTCTACACAATTACTCCATTTGGTACTATCAATCCTGACTTGTGGGTCATATTACCCATTGGCTAACTCATTGTCCAATGGTAACGTATTGTCATCCCGACTTACTACTCGCAAGTAGTACAAAATTTTGTATACAAAACCCCAACATACCGGCAGTAATTGAATAACCACAAAGACTCAATCACTGCTAAATTTCATAGTAAAACATTTAAGGTTTGGTAAAACATTACCAAAAAGTTTAACAAAAAGAGGAACAACTCACATTGCTGTCTTATGCTTTTCGTAAGGGTTTCCTGGCTAAAATCTATAATTTATACAAATGTACATTGATTAGTACCATAACCCTTTGAAATTTATTAATAATACCCTCCCCGAGACGGCATTCCAACAACTACGTCGGGCAGAACCACGACAGTTGTTACGGAACCCTAAATCAATCGGGCAGCGTAACTATTATGAAACCGGGGTTATAATACTTACAATGAAGCCGAACCGCTAATTAGGGGTATAGTACCCAAAATATTACTTCCAATATCAGAGATTTCGAGATTGAGAATGAAATGTGAGCGACGGAATTCGTAAACTGATGCCTGCTATTTATACTTGTGTAATTAGGTTCTGTCGCGGCCCGCGTGAAAGACAAGCAGGGCTTACGCGGCCCGCGTCAAAGCTGGTCAACGGACTAGCTTAGCTGAGTCGTTGAGTAGGTCCGCCACGATGTCGACACGTGTCGGCCTCTGGTGCGATCGCGTGTACAGGTCTCTCGCGGCCCGCATGAATTAAACATAACCCTTACGCGGCCCGCTTCAACTAAAGGTTTCAGGGGAGTCCGGTCAACACTCTCATACGGCCCGCGTGAACTTTAGGTGGGATCCTACGCGGCCCGCCTCAGCTCTATTTTTCTTGTTTTTATTTTATTTAATAATTATAACATAACTAGGGCTCGGTTTTCACATACGGGGTATAATATAAAACATATTGAGACATTTTATAGTATATTTAGAGAGTCGGAATATTATGAGGGTGTTGATTTTACCAAGGATTGTTACAGCAACTGAGAAAGGTTTTCAAGGGATTGGAGGTGAAGGTACAATGATTGTAGATCGTGGTGGTAAATAGAGGTGTGACGGTGGCAGTTAACTTGGAGGTGCGACGGTGGGCGCTCGTGCGGTGGTCAGGCGACATAATCGGGGCTGGAAAAGAGAGGAAGGGAGTGCGACCTGTTTTCGAATGGGTTGTTCTTCTGTTTTGATAGACGGCGATTTTGACATGATTTATGCCGACTTAGCCCGTTTCAAAATCCATCAGTGATCCATGGTCGATTAGCGACATTATTTAGGATACCCATTTTTCTTGAGCCTTAATGGACCTAGTCATTTGTTAATGAATTTTTAGGTTAAACAAAGCAACATTAAATTAAGTTGTAACACTTAATTTTGGGTCTTATGATATAGTTGTATAATCACAAGTTTGTTGGGCCTCAATGGGCTTTAGAATGTGTTAATGGCTTAGTTTGTGTTACTCAAAGCAACATCAGATTATAAAAGTAATCTAGGAGCTTATGATACATGTCTCTGATTACTTGTACAATTTTGGTTGTTAATATGTCTTGTCGTGCGTTGATGGGTTAATTAATGTTACACAAAACAACCTTAAGTTATAACAAGTCATGCTAGGCCTTATGATACATTTTTTTTTGAATGGCTAGTCGACCAACTGGTTGGGCTTTCGCACCAACTTTCAGTGGTACACTGAGAGACCCGGGTTCAAAACCAGGAGACCCTCCATTTGGGCTAGGTACACCCTGGCCCTCAATCCACCCATGGATAGAACACCACTAAGAATGGATATCATAGGCATTTATTTCTCACTCGGCCCGCTCCAGGAGGAAACCACACAACCATGGCTAGTGTAAAACCCCCTGACCTCACCTTGTGTGTCTAGTGAGGATCGAACTGGTCTCTCTCACAAGAAAACCAGCCTACCAACCACTTGGACCAAGGGTCATTGGCTAGTGTAAACCCCCCTGACCTCACCTTATGATACATGTCTTTGAATTATGATTACTTGTACACTTTTAGACCTGAATATCTATATAGTATACATATAATACAATTACTTTATACTAAATTACATTTCCCATGCAATTGTTTTCTTTTTAAAACCTTATTTTTAAGAGAAATAGAAGGAGAAACGAGAAGGACTATTTTTAACTACTTTTTTTTTTTATAATTAAGCCTAGCAAATGCTGATCAAGAACATTGCCTCTTAACACTATGCAGTTATAACTTATAAGCCCACTCATCGACACCGCAAATTAGGATTTATTCGTAGACCAATACAAATAATATAGCACAGACAAAGACGAGGATACTAACAATACGATTGCCGTATTTATACTCTTAAACCACCACTTTCAATGCTTTTATTACTTGACACCGAATAAACAAAAAGTTTGTATAAAATAGGTAGGTTTGAATAGGTGGGACAAAATATACTATGAAGATTGTTTTAGTAGAAAGTTTAGCAAGTAATTATCCATTAAATTTAAAATAAATAAATAAGATTAAATGAGTGAAATTGAACAAAAAAGAGATGTGTGAGTTAGTTTAAGGGTATTCTAGCGTATCCAAGACAATAGTTTATCTCTCTTTCAATTTCACATGTTTTTAAAACGCTAATTATTCTTTCATACGATATTATTTTTTTTACAATAATTGCACCATAAAAACGAACATTTTTTATCTTTAAAACAAGTATACTGTTGCTATATTTTGAAAAAAAAAAATCAAAAACCCAGATCAAGAGCCGATCTATGTATAGTCGAGGGGTTGCCCGAGATACCCCTCAACATTGACAAAACTAAGGTATCCAAATGATTATACAGGTATCCGACAATCCAAATGAGAAGTTTTCGTAGTTTGGCCATCTTAAGTTGTGTTATCAGAAGTAATTGAAGTCAAAAGAAGAACGGGTGAGTTTTTTTTCTAGTGTTGCTGTAGTAGTTATTTTTAAGTTTATATATACAGAAACAAAATGGGGAAGATGAAGATGTCAAGACGGTGTCTTTTTAAAACACTTGTAAGCGTCTAACATTGTTTTTTTATATGTCGAAATCTGGTACAGTAGAGGAGAAGATACAAGAAATTCATGAGCGAACGGATGTATTGGTAAAACAGGAAGAGATACAAGAGACTCCCCGTATTTTGTTTTTGGTGTTTTGTCTAGCTACTTGCTTGTTTTGTACTCTTATTGTTTTTAATTACATATACTTCCTTGTTTTGTACTCTTCTTGTAGATAGATCACGCCGAAATTACGGCTAAAAAAATTAACAAAAGTATATCACCAAAGAATCGATAAACTACAGAAAAACCAGTGCCAACATATCACGAATAAGAAAACTAACTTAAGTACTATACAGTATATCACGAGACGACTAATAAACTAACGGTAAATGAGTATCCTATTGTAAATCACCACTCCCGCTGCATCGCGCGGGTAAATGGCTAGTTAATTAAGGTGTTGTTTGTTTTTTTTTTTCTGAAAAGCTCTGCGCAGGCAGACCACGCGCAGACATCGTCACGCACAGACTGTTTGTTTTCCGAAGATGTTTCATTAAAAAACGTCTGCGCGAGCTCTTATTGGTGCAGACTTGGCCCAACCACTTATAAGATTTTCTAAGATCTGCAGAGGGTTAAACATCACCACCGTCAATCACCACCATCACCGTTCACCACCACCGAGTCCATCACCACCACCACCTGCCACCGTCCACACCACCACCTATGACCGTCCACCACCCACCACCACCGTACGTACACCACCACCAGTTTATTTTAGAAGTCTGCATACGTTAAAAAAACAAATAGTCTTTTTCTTGCAGACTGTAGAAATGATCCGTAGAGTGCGGACATTTTACCTTTTAAAAAACAAAGGGCACCTATAGTGTTTTCATGGGTTTGAGCATAAATTACAAGATATGACTCCTCATAGAGCCTAAAAGGTTCATCGAATTTGTAGCGCACCCGACCCAGCCAGCCAGCCATCCGTTGTGTTTGTGCTCAGACAATCGGAGAGCCATGGATGAGCTTGAATTTCAACGAGTTCTTCATCTTTTTCCCGTTGTTCGTACTCGCGATTATAATGTACATCTCTCACTATTTCAATTTTTAAAAATGCTATATGTGTGCCCTATTGTTCAAATCCCTAGATACGTTCTATTTCTTTTTCGCCACGGGGAATCAAATCATATGTATCTCAAAAACTCATAAAATTTTGAACTTGTTGATGAATAATTTCGATAGGAAGTTGTTGGTGACTGACTTGAATCAATTTGCCCTGCCCAATCGAATATTTGAGATGTAAAATTTTGGGTTACAAATTAGGGCATGGAGTGATTATTGATTAATTTAATTCGTTTAATTAGAGATTGTTATTATGGCTTATATTCTAGCTAGCTGTAGATTTGTGGTGTTGTTTTGTTTAAGCATTCATTCTAGAATATGATTATTATATTAAAGGCAAAACTCAGCAATTATCATTGATCCTTTTAATGGTGATCATACTTGTTCTTTGTAGTTTACTAGTTCATTTTTAAGCTGGTGACAACAAACCATTCACAGGGAAAATTTATATATTGGGATGTTAATTGATTTACGTGTGTGTCGAACTTGTGTATGTTACTAAGGAGAAGTTTTATAAATAATGTGCACAAAGTGGACTTGTGGAAAAATTAAACAGATAATAAAAGACCCTCTTTGCCATATGGGGTTCAATCTGGTTATGAACAAGATTTATATGTTTTGGCTGTATAAAGTGTCATAAGATGGTTTCATCTTCTTGGGGAAAGTACCCAACTCATGCCTAGAAACTTTTTTGTGGTCATTTCACAATTGGCATTCACCAAAACATGGTATTTGTTGTGTTAATTATTTTGCTTTTTTGGATGAAATGTCCACTACATGTGTTATTTTTTATATTTCATTAAGAGTGCTTATACATGCTTGTAACTAATGTTGCAATTTTATTTAGGCCGAGTCTGAAGTTCAAAGGCAATTAACCACTCAGGCATCACGCAGGGTATGCTATTTTTATCATATCTTATTTGGAATTTGTCGTCATTTTCCAGATTTTTCATTCTAACATTTTTTACTTTTGATAGATAAGAGAGCGTATGAATTCTCAAATTGATGGGAGTGCAAGGGACAAGGTTATTGGAGGTATTGATGGACAAGGTAATCAGATTTCTAGTTACTATATATATCCTATTTTAAATCTTGATATGCATATATAACTTTGTTGGGGTTTCATATAAACTAAAAAATAACAGATAATAACATAGAAACTCATCCAAATTTGATTTTGAAACAATTAAATTACTACAAGTAAAATGTCTTTTCTTACCATCAGTCACTGAGTTTGTAATCTCTATTGCAACTATGTCTCAAGAATATGTGGAAAATGGTCTTGACAGAATGAATGATCTTGTAGAGTTATTTAATTCTTTCTCTTTTGCTATTTTATAGATGCGTTTTGGGAGAAGCTAAAAGTTGCTGCTGCTAAGAAGGTACAGTTATTTGTTTCTATTATGGTTCTATGCCTTCTTTACATTTTTTCAACGAGTGGGAAATTATAGGAAGCCCAAAATAATTTTTGTATTTGTAACCGACCAAATCAATTTTATTTGACAATATGGTTTGATTTATTGTTCAAAGACATGATCCATTAAAAATTATGAGAATCTTAATAGAAAAGATAGAATAAAAATGACTTAACAGTAAGGGTAAATTACACTTTTCGTTCTTTATGTTTGTATCGGATTGCAATGGATGTCCTTTAACTTCAATAACTACCGTCACAATCCTTTGGTACTAACCCAGTCAAGTTTAACAGTTAAGTCTGATCATGTGCAAGGCACATGAGGGAATTTCAGTCATTTTACATTACCCTTTTATTTAAAAGTATATTTATAAATAAAACCCTATCCTTTTGTCATTGTTCTTCTCCACTTGCCATCACCACCAACCCACCACCACTACCACCACCAACACACCACCACCACCACTACTATTGTCACCTTTTAGTCTCTCACCTCTCTCCCTCCCTTTCTCTAACACCGGAACCCACCACCACTATTATAGTCACACATACACTTTCACTCTCTTCTGAAATCCCATTTACTACCCAACACCATCATCACTACCGCCTAACCACATATCTCCGACAACCATTAGCAAGTTCTGATGCATCCTCCACCGTCACTCAAAATCTATAACCAGCGCCTCTTAAAAAGTGAGACAATAATCGATATCAAATGAGAAATCTTTATTTTTTTGATAGTTGTAAACTGTTTTGAGGGAATCATTCCTCTTAATCCCCTCGATCAAACATTCCAGACAACAACTACACCTAAACCAAACCATTTCAATCCAACTCTCCAAACACACACTTAAGCACACACCCCCAATCAAAATCACGAGTATGCCGGCGACCGTTGCACGGTAAGGACACACCTTGTTTCACTTTCACACATACAGTTTGTTGTCGTTAAGTTGTTAAAGGACGGGAACAACAGCGCAGAACACGAACTGGCAGAATGGTCGCCCACATAAACAACCTAACAACCTCCCTCCGCAACGGTCGCTGGAGAACACGAAACACGAACCGGCAGAACGAACGCCGGCATGGGTGTGGCGTGGAGGAGATCGTTGGAGAAGAAGGGGTGGGGTAGGGCAGTGTTGGTGGCGACTGGTGTGGAGAAAGAGAGAAGATGTTTATTGGGTGTGTGAGAAAGAGATATAAAAGAGGGGGTAGAATAAAACTTGGTTCAAAAGTTTAGTTTAATTACACAAATTGTCCCTAAAAGAGTAAAATGATGGTTGTACCCTTACATGGGGTCCACATGACACCATCCAATATTAAAAATAAACTGGGTTAGTGCTAAAGGACCTAAGGTTTAACGGGTTTTCCAAATAAAAGATTGTAACTGTAATTATTGAAGTTAAAGGGCATCCCTTGCAATCAGATACAAACATAAAGGACGAAAGTGTAATTTACCCTAATAGTAATTTATTTATGAATTATGATATTTTTATATTTTTTAAGCGTTTTTATCTGTATCATAGATCTAATATGGCGCAACTTTGGACCTGTAAATCTTAAATGGCCTCAAGCAAGGGGCTTTACTCGCCTTATGCTACAGTCACCCATGATGCCTTATGGGAACTTAGCATTTTATGTGAGGAATTTTGGTATGACTTTGTTTTGCGTTAGTATAACCAACCACATCTTTTGCATTAGTATAACCAACCACATCTTTTGCGTTATGCTTTTAGCAAAAATAAATCCAAACGCATTTTTTGTCTGAGCTTGTCAAATGTTTGACTTGATATCTATAGTACCATTCCTAGTTCTGGAATGTTCTTTTCTAAATTGGAGACTCCGATATAAAGGTTAGCTTCTTCATCTATGATCTGTTAGGTTTCAATCCACGCTAGCACTTTCACAGATCAGTAGCGTCATAAAAACCCTTGATTGTATTTACATTCTTGCCCCTTGGCAAATCATTGAAAAAAAATGAGGTGCTAAGGATGCATGCAGGGTTGGTTGAGGGTGGAAAACACTCAACATCCGACATCTTGGTCACAAATTTACAGCGTTTGTAGTTAACAGTTTCATTTTCAATCAGGGTTTGTTTTTCTATCTTTTTAGAAAATCAACTATTTTTATCCTCATTTTAGTTTACCCGCCTAAATTGTTGAATACCTACCTAACTGTAGTTTAGTTAGGTGTTCAGTTGACTGACGGAAATCGTAAGCCATGAACATCCCTATGTATAGCATATTTATCAAGATGACAATGACATGCTTGGTATTGCTGATCTCTTTTACTCAGAAAAGGACTAGGTTATTTTAGAGTACACACTATGCTGGGTTTTGCTGCATGCACATTTGGTCCTAAACTTTTCTTTCATGCTCACGATTACAATACAATGTTCTTACAACAATAACAATAACAATAACAATAACAATACCAATACCAATACCAATACCAATACCAATAACAATAACAATAACAATAACAATAACAATAACAATACTACTAATACTAATACTAATACTAATACTAATACTAATACTAATACTAATACTAATACTAATACTAATACTAATACTAATACTAATACTAATACTAATACTAATACTACTCTATATAAAATGATGTAAGAGATATGTATCAAAAGTAGACCTGGACAATTTTCATCCTGTTTTACTCTATATAAAATGATGTAAGAGGTATGTATCAAAAGTAGACCTGGACAATTTTCATCCTGTTTCCTTTTTAGTTAAATTTATTAGTTTGACATTAAAACAACCCAAACCGACCATACTAATACTATATATAAAATGATGTAAGAGGTATGTATCAAAAGTAGACCTGGACAATTTTCATCCTGTTTCCTTTTTAGTTAAATTTATTAGTTTGGCATTAAAACAACCCAAACCGACCATACTAATACTATATATAAAATGATGTAAGAGGTATGTATCAAAAGTAGACCTGGACAATTTTCATCCTGTTTCCTTTTTAGTTAAATTTATTAGTTTGACATTAAAACAACCCAAACCGACCACCAAAATTTCACTATGTCTGCTCATATTGCAGGTTGGTAATGCTGACGCTGAGGGGTTCGTGAAGGCGTTCCAACATGTTTACAGGAAACTTGTGTGTACCCGTCTCATCTTTTAAATCCGATGCCTATTTTATGCTATGAAATATTTAATTATCTGTTATTTTCAGGTTTTCGAGGAGTTATCTTTAACTGCTGCTCGACGTTTTGTTAATTCGTCGTAAGATTTGACATCACTTCATTGCTTGTTTTTATCGCAATTTTCTTTTATGCTTGCCATGTAAAACTTGATATATGTAATTGTGAGTTTATACATCTCATATCTTTCGAGTTTGATTGATACAGCGTTGTGGGGTTGAGCAATTTAAATAAAAATATACATTTAATAAGGTAAACTCTTTTAACTTGTATACATTCATTTAACCATGATTAGAGAGCCCAACCCCTATGATTCATTCAGACAAATGAATTACATTACAAGATGTTAAAATACATCCCTAGGCGTTCTCTTAGGCTTTAGTTAGTATGCGAGTGATAGGCGACCCAGTTTATATCTTAAAAATACATGCGTGAATTTACTAAAAACATGTTTAAAATTACAAGAAAATGAAAACTTTGAATGATTCTCTTTAATAACTTTGCATATGTTAATGCCCTCGCCCCAATATTCAATGGTTCAATACCCTCGGGCCAATAGTCATTCCCCCAAAGCTTCCCACTCTTCTCCCTCTTCTCTCCAACACCCTAAGTATTATGACTCTCACCCTCAGCCACCCCATTCCCATCAAGTCAGTCAGCTGCACTCTTCCAACTATTATGGCTAGTTATTTTTCTTTCTACTCAAGGTAAAAGGATTCGATTATCTACTCAAGGTAAAAGGATTCGATGGTAATAGATAGAAATACAGCCTAACTGCTAGTTTTTTTTTTTTTTTTTTTTACTTTTGTGTGTCTAGGCTACAATATCATGACGAATGAAACCGATGCTGCCTAAACAACATCACCGGTAATGATGTTGGTATTATGGAATGTAAAACATGACTAATTTTTTGGTTACACAACTTTTTTTTGGGTTATATTAGGACAACTTTTGTTTTATGAAACCATTAGTAAATAATTTTTGTCATATAGTAAACTATAATATAGATTACATGTACTATAATTAGCCGAGTTTTGTTAAGAATGTTCTTTTTGTCGTATACTATATCTATTGTTGAATCTGGGTATGAGATTAGAGATGAATACAAACGAGACTGTGAATGAATAAACTTGATTACAAGGACTCAACATCCTACTTATAACAATTCTATTTCTTCTCTGACTCAAATACTAAACAATACTTATCTAAAAAAATAATAATAAAACTAAAACTAACATATATTCAAATAATAATTAAATAACTTTAATTATTATTTTACTCGTTTAGTCCTTCGACTTAAGATCTCCTCCAGACCACCCCTTTGAGATCAATCAAACCTCCATGTTGATGTAATTTTACCACTCCCTCTCAACATCAACTTCCATAAGTCTTCTTCTCAATTTTGACTCATTTTGTCTCGATGTGACGCACCAACTTCGGTAAACACATGACCTCCATTGACATCTTCAATAGACACAGTACTATTATCGTCTTTGGTTACAACATATTACCGGTACTAACATTACTTCTTCTGGTAGTCACAACGCCACTTCATCCTGAAGAATGCGAACAACACATGCTTCGACCTAGCTTAAAAATGTGTTTTCATCTAGATTCGATTGGTAGTCACGGACTCTTTACTTCCTTTTATTGAATCCACTAACCACTTTAATTGATTTCTACTCATACACCAATCACGAGAAACAATTCTCCACACATACCTTTTTTTTCTTGTGCCACGGAATCACTATTTCTCTCGCCGGTCGTCCACTCGTCTTCGCATCCATTTGTGGTTTGCCACCACACAACCACCACCAGATCCCTTTTCATCACCGCTGCAGCCCCATGAGGGGCGGCTCTCCTTCTCAGAAAACGACTCTCAAAATCATGGTTCTGATACCATTTGTTGAATCTAAGTACGAGATCAGAGATGAATGCAAACGAGATTGTGAATGAATAAATTTGATTACAAGAACTCATTATTTAAAGACTAAAAATCCTAGACTAATACCAATTGTATTTCTTTTTTGATTTAAATACTAAACAATACTTATCTAAACAAATAATAATAAAACTAATACTACTAGATATTAATAAAATAATTTTAATTATTATTTTACTTTTTACCCCTTTAAGATTAACCAAACCTCCCTGTCAGTGGCGGAACTAGCCCATTAAATCAGGGGTATCCTAAACTTTTTTTTTACCGTGCAATCATACAATATTAAAAAAACAATAAATAAATAAAGTAAACAAATAACTAATAGATTTGGCCTCTTCTTTTTTTCATAGATTGAAATCATTCCATCACATCATCGTCTTTTACTTTAAGAAAAAAATCATGTTCGACCGCACAAACATGACATTGTTCAAAAATTACGGGCCCATTCGATTGCGTAAATCCGTCTTGATAATCTTCAATTTTCAAAAAAAAATATCTTTCAACGGTTGCGGTTGCAACCGGTAAAACCAAAGCTAGTTTCACTACCCAATAAAACAAAGAACAAGAACTATGTGTTCCCATTTCAACCATAAGATGCACAAGGTTATATGAACTTTATTAGTTATTACAATTTGTGCTTAATTATCATAAACTAATTATTTAGGTTTTGTTACTAAACATGTTTTGGGCTTAATGAATAATATCAAGTTTCATAATTTTCTTTTAGGGGTATCCTCGTATATGTTTTTGGGTAGGCTATGTATAAAATCAAAAAAAAAAAAAATTTACAGTGCGAATACGAATACGGGGTTGAGCCGTAGCCCGTGCTACGGCTCATTCTTAATTAGTTCCGCCCTTGCTCCCTGTTGATGTTGTAATTTTATCAACAATTGCTGGTACCATGGTGTAAGGAAACAATCCGAACTGATACGGACAAAATTCCCGTCACGAAATCATTGTAAATACTTTTTTTATCGTAAACTATAATATAGAGTACAAATACCGTAACGAATCGGGTTTTGCTAAGAATATTTTTTTTTTGTGTCATAAACTACAACTATTTGCGGAACCTTACTGGTAACGAAATGACCCGAGCGGAGTAAAAGATATTAATAATGGCATAGAATCTTCACGTCGGTCATCGGTTTGATCATTTGACTGGATAAAATTCTAAGTTTGGTATTCTATCATGCATTTACCTATATATTAAAAATTGAACATAAGGAACAGTAATAATATTGTATTTATATATAAGTTTAAATTTAATGGGGACCGCTAAAATGAGAATCACCTCCAGTTGTAAGAATCATGAGAACTACACCGTACGGGACGAGTTGGACCAAAATTTTTTTTCATAAACGTAGATGCGTGTATTATAAACACATTTGTAAAAAAAATTCAAAAAAAATGTCGTGTGTGTAGTTTTGAGCACACCAAGTTTGTGTTTACGGGTACCGTAACCAGTTGTAAGAACCATGAGAACTACACCGTACGGGGCGAGTTGGACAAAAAAAAAATTCATAAACGTAGATGCGTATATTATAAACACATTTGTAAAAAAATTCAAAAAAAATGTCGTGTGTGTAGTTTTGAGCACCACAAGTTTGTGTTTACGGGTACCGTAAATTTTATTTAAAATTTAGTGTTTTTTTCTACATTTTATTTTTATTCTTGTCAACGGTTGGGTTCGGGAAATTCGGTATTGATACCCAATACCATTTGCTCATCTCTGACTACAAGTTTCATTCGAACAACATCATTACCATACAGATTTTTTGGTTGATTTTCTTTTGGTTATCGTTTTGGCGTTTTTTTCTACATTTTTTTTTCTTGTCAACGGTACCGTGTGCAACGCGCTCGTAGTGATTTCAAAACACAAGTAAACACAGACTAAATAATAAAAGAAGTTAGCCGCAACGCGGCGGGACGAAAAAACTAGTTTCAAATGAATAGGGGATTCCTTTGGAGTGGCCCACATGGTTTCTTAGTTATGGAGCATTTGTAAATGACATTTTTGTAACTGGTCTTGAACATTCGGTGCGTATTAGGCTGCTCGGTATGGGGATCGGTTTTGGACCGTCCCCCACCGGCACCGCTCCTCCAGCCATTTCGCCCCACTCCAGCGTCCCCCTCTAGCGTCCTCCTCGTCCACTTGTGGACGTTTTGGACGATCCACTACAAGACAAAACACACTCACACACACATATACATCCAGCTTATATATATATATATATATATATATATATTTATCCATAGCATTATTCTTTATATAATATAAAACAAAAATATAATTATTTACCTATATAGAACAAAGAATCCTGTATATAAAACAAAGAATCATACTCATTTAGTCATTCTTTGGCTTTCCATCATGAACTACAGATATTTAAAATAAAGTTGAAGTGAGAATCACATTCTAAGTCACATATATTGTAAAAATTATCATCAATGACCAGGTACAAACATATTTATTCTTCATTTTCATGAGGCACTACTTCAACAACATATGTAAACGGTGTGACAGACGAGTTGACTATACCACCGTTATTACTACAAGTGTAGCATGTCGTCATGTAATTACTCCCTTTATAAATTTGTTAAGAATCCCAACAATCTTACAACTCCAAGGTCACCCTTCTCATACTCTTATCTTTGAAAAATAACAAATGATTAGAAGCGTCGCGCTTGTCTCAAATTGAGATGACCTTTGTTATCGTTGTTCAACATGCAATTGTGGAATCGATCTACTGCCACATTTGGTGAGCAAAATACAATCCATCACCCAACTTTGGAATTGTAAGGTTATTAGCATTTCTTCACAAAACTTATAGAGGAAGCAATTGCATTACGACATGATACACTTGTAGTAATAACGGTGGTGCAGTCAATTTGTCAGTCACACCTTTTACACACACAGTTGAAGTTTTGCATTGTGAAAATGAAGAATAAATACGTTTGTAGCTTGGTGACTCATGATAATCATATAACATATGATTAGAATGTTATTATTAGTTCGTTTTATAGTGGGTGAAGACTAGCTTTATTCCAAATGTACATAGTTCAAGAAGCAAAGCAAAGAATGAGTATCATTCTTTGTTTTGTACTCGGGTAAAGAATAATATCTTTATTTTATATTTAAATGAAGAATAATGCTTTATATGTGGATAAGTGTTTTATAAATTTAAATCCAAAAAGAGTTGGTTGGGTTATAAATTATCCAAATTCAAATATATATCATGTCATCACAATTATTGCATCAAGTATATACACTAAAGTTTAGTTTTAGTGTGTTTAACTTAAAAAATAACTTATCAACCATACGTGACGGTTGTTAAATCAACTTTAAGAGGTGTTAGGGATTGAGTTTGGAAATGACTTGTTAATTTATTGAAGCCAATAAGTTATTTGAAAAAACACCCTAAATCCTGTCTTTTGTAAATAACTTATTGACTTATTAACCAAACTCAACTCCAAAATTCTCCCCATTTGAAGCCTAGGAAAGGCCGAGCTTCGTGTTGCGACTAGGATTATCATACAACCAAGGAGAAGACATTTAGAACTAAAATGAAGAAGAAACTCCTTTTGCTGAAGTTCGTTTCCTTAGTAAGTCCTTATAAGGGCATACTTATCTTTCAGTCCCTTCATGGACAACATCATTTCATTCAAGTCCCGCTTAGGGCAATTCTATACCTCTTTTAAAATCATTGGGATGTTTTACCTAAATTTCATCTATATCATTATATATGAATATAATGTATGAAATAAATTAAAATAACATTTCTTTTATAAGATCTACCATTATAATAAAATGGCAAAATCTAAAAGGGACAAGACCTAGCCTCGTGTCATTATTAAGACCCGGCCAAGATGGCAGTTCCTCAAATTAGGTTCAGATCCTTATTAACATCCCGAGTTAGGATTGTTCTGCGTTAATTATTAAAAAGGAATCTTAAGGGTAAACCTAGCCTATATGACGAGGCCAAGATGGTAGGACCTATTCAAGAGATTCAAATCCTTGTTAACATCTATAACATATTAACTTTTCTAGCAGACGTGGTTCGATAAAGTCACATAAATCATCCTCATACTGGATTCTCCCGAAATCCTTTCTTATTTTGTGATTTAAACATCCATTAGGGATATAATGCCTACGCGCTATAATTAACGTCCTCTGAGACTAAAGACAGTCGTAGCCTACAACTCCCTGTCAAGAAAAGGCGTGAATTCGTTCAAGCCTAAATACCTTGATTCTACAAAATCATGGTTTATAATTTAAAGTTGCCCTTGTGACTTGACTTTTTGTGCTATAGTTATATTTTAATTAAATCCAGGATAATTATGATAAAAATCCTGAATAAAATAATTATCATTCCTTTCCTGCTAGTATAAATATTAAAAGAGAATCTTAAAAGGTTTGACCTAGCGTGAATGTCATTGAAGACCTAGCTAAGATGGTAAAATCTGTTTAAAAGAGATTCAGATCCTTATTAACACTTGTAAACGTGTTAACACTCCCGACAGCAGTGATGCGATAAAATCACGCTTATCATCTTTATATTAGAAACTTCCAAACCCCTTATTTAGCCTAAATGATCAATAGGAATCATGGCTAATAAACGTCGAACATGATGTACGCATCTAAACATCCATCTGGGATGTATACCTACGGGCAAAGATGTATACATGAAAAAGATAGTTTTATTTCATAACTTCTTGTCAAGGCAATGAATTACGAAATTTTCTGATCCAAAGGAATCATTGATTATGTTTTAAAATTTCCCTAGTGACAAGGCATCTGTGCCATCGAAAAGTCCTTTGGAACAAGCCGTTGTGCTATATAAGATGTCAGTATGACATTGGCAGTCGTGACTTATGTCCCCTGTCTAGTAAATATGAAGGATTATATTCCGTTTACACGCCAAAGAGGGTTTATTTAAAAACTTAGGCAAAACATAATCAACTAAATTAAATACTATCTATTGGCCATATGGTTAATTACACCATGGCTACTTATTCATCAAATTCGACAATTCACTATATAATTAAACCAATTATTACTACTTGGTTGTAGTCTTCAAGCTTCACCATGGCTGACCCCTCTGAAGCTCACAACCATCCAATTGATCAGAATGATGATGTAAGACTGAATTTAACAAGCACCGAGTTACAGGCTATGATAGATACAGCCGTAAACAACGCTGTGGACCGTGTGTTGAAGGATCATAAGAGAAAGTGCGATGATACCCCAAATAAAGGTTGTAAAAAGGGTAAGACCGGTTCAAGCTATAACCAGTCCAAACCAAAGGATGCAAAACCCGAATGTAAAACCTGCGGGAAGAAGCATTTCGGAAAAGGTTTCTATGATCAGACCGGGGGATGTGTCATCTGTAAGGAGACGGATCACAAGACCCATGAATGCAAGGACTTGAAGGGCAAACAGCAGACCGGAGAAAAGACCAGATGCAAAACCTGTAGGAAATACCACCTCGGGAAATGCATATATGAATCTCAGCCTCTACCCTGTGGAATCTGCAAGTCCAAGGAGCATAAGACCTTGGATTGCAAGAGAATGGGAGACGCAACCTGCTATGGTTGCAATGAGAAGGGGCACATTAAGACCAACTGCCCTAAATACGCTAAAAAACCTGAGGAGGCTAAGAAGATCAAAGCTGGAAGCTCTCAAATGGATACTCAAGAGACTGTTCAGGATAACAATGTCACAACAGGTACTTCTTTATCAATAACGCTCATGCTAGAGTATTATTTGATTCAGGTTCAGATAAGTCTCTCGTAGACAATAGATTTTGTAAATCGTTGAGTCTGCCTGTTAAAACTCTAAGCGTTAAGTATAAAGTAGAATTGGTCGATAGTACCTCAGAGACTGCTTCAGCAGTACTAGATGGATGTTTTATATCCATTAGGGATTACTCTTTTCCACTATCTTTTAAATAGAGGGACACGATATAATAATAAAAGAAGGGCTGGTCATCCTGTAACCAAGCCCATGCCTTATGTGATGAGAAGCAAGTAGTTATTAAGACTCCTTATGGTGAGCCTTTGACCATTCAAGGAGGTACTGGGTATGGAATGCCTAAGCACTTGTTAAATTTGGTATTTAAGACCAAAGATTCGAGTATGGAAAAGCTCAGAAGAGACAGACAACAGACGTGATGCTGGAAATACGACAAGTGATAATAGTGCATCCAATGTGAACCTCAATGTTAATGGAGTTAATCTCCAAGACTGTGATTAACGCAGCTGTTGGAAAGGCTACGAGAAAAGTCATGAAAAGGCTTGAGAAGCCGAATGATGTCCGCTTTAAAACACATGTGACTGCTCATAAGAAGAGCTATATTCATACTTTAGATGCGAAGAATAACCCAAACAAAATCATATATGACAAGAAGCCCTTTCCTCTTAGGATGTACTTAAAAGTACTTCGTCTTTTGGAAGTCAAGAGACTTCAATAGTAAAAAGGGGCCACCAACTTCAGGAAATTTTTGGGATGTAGTAGAAACCATTAGGTATATCAGTGGTTATGCTGGAAAGGACATGGTAAGGTATACATCACAGCCATTCGATGGCAATACTCTTGATTAGTGAGGACATTATTGAAGTCCACAAGAAAGATCCCCTTATGCAATATGGGATCGTCCAAGTTTTAAGGACCTTATTAGAAAACCTATTAGCCGCTTCACAAAATGGAAAAAGATGGAATAAGAATTTTCCGACTCCCCCATAAGAGTTATAAACTATCGGCAGTGCGTTGCAAACCTTGGCTCATTGTTTGAAATAGTGCCCTTATTCGGTTAACCTAGAATTTAAGCATAATGCACTATATAAATATTATGATTTAGCGTCGGCAATAAGAGGGCACATTAAGGTTTCAAAGCCTGCTCATTATAAATCCATCATGGATCTTCCTCAGCTACCCGCATTTTATAGATTAAGAAATAAACAGTCAAAGCTGAGACTGCCCTAAAGTTTGTCAAGGATTTCGTAACTAAGTTTAAAAGGGATTAAGAATGGAGGTGTTTAACCCTCCTGATGAAGGATTAGAGGCATCTCACATAAATAATATCAGATAAATCCCTTATTGTAATTTTATTGTTAAGAGTTATGTTTGGGTTTAGGTGCTGCTAAGTCTCTCATAAGACTACAAACTTAGCAAACTTTTAGGAAAATTTTTCCGTAAGAACCTCAGATATTAAGTGTAAGGTAAAACTTACAGGTAAAATCATAAGAACCATTCCTTCTATTCCTGTCAGAAACTTCCAATCATAGAATTCTAGAAGTATCCTCCCTCTAGAGGAAGTGCGTCAGCATATATATATATATAGTTGATATCTCTTTAATCTCTATCGATTGCGAAAACCAGACAGTATGATAAAAGCGCCATATGAGGATTGATGTATCTTAATAAGTTCCATAGATTGCTTCCATGCCTGATCAGTATGGAGGTTTAATGCATGGGACCACAAAGATATTACGATGGTCATATGGTACTAAAGTCAGCTAATGGTATTCAAAGAAGATATCCAGAATGGAAGTTTCTAAGTAAATGTTCCCGATTAAGGAATTCGTGGACTTATAACAGAAATGTGTCACTTATTTGACACGAGTAATGATGGATAAACTGGAGCCAGAGATTTGGAAAAATCTCTGCAACCTCCTTGTATTTTGATTATCTTCTCCTAAGATTACCCTGTTTACCTCCTGTGAGGCAAATAGAGTTAAGATTTATATCCTATTTAGGGCTATACTATTATGAAATCTCCAAGACGGCTAGTACCATCATTGGAAGAATCGAAACCCTGATTAAGTAAGTTTTTAAATAAAGGGTTCGTATAGCCTAACTCAATATTCTGAGAATTCGGTATAGTTAATTAAGAAAGACGGTTCGTTCTGCTTATGCATTGATTACCGCAACCCTGATAAGGCAACAATTAAGAATTGCCATCAGCTGCCAAGGATCGTCAATTTGTTCGACTAACGGCAAGGATTAGCTAATTCCTTAAGATTAGTTTTAAGCAATGGTTGGAATAAACATCTCACCTTAAATTAAGCTTTTCTATAATAGTTGATATATAAGTATCAAGGCTGCTCTTTTGGAGACCTTGTATAGATGGAATGTTAAGCATCTACTAGTAGACAGAAGATTGGTAAGTCCAATTATCAGGATCTGAAAGTTGCCTTGACGAGTAAGATCAAACAAACCCATAACCATCGGTAAGATGCCAGTATTCGGCAGAAAATCAAGGATTAATGAGAATATCAACCCTCTTGAATTCTTGTTGAGGAAGAAGGTTCAACAAAAGATATCACCCTGGAAGGGTGTGCCAAATTGTTAATTATCAGACTAGTTGAACTCTGAATATATAAAATCATTCGAGGAAATCGAATGTACCAAGATCAAATAGCTTATAAGCTACAACCTATTTAAGGAGCTTGGCGGAGCTCGCAATACATTGCACACTAATGACTTAAGGCTGTGTTTTCACCAATAAGTCGAGAAGCACTATCACATAATAATATGCAGATTGATGATATGATGAGAAACCTACATCGATTGAGAATCGACAGGTTAAGAAGCTCCAAAAAGGATACATGTACCTATTATAAAGGTCAATTTGGGAACTTGGAGAGACTCCAGATATGCTATAGAAGTTAAGCCCGTTAAGTGACAAAAAGTACTTCCAGCATTTTAGCAAATCTCGAGGTCGAGATTTCTTTTAAGGGGGTGAGGATGTAACACCTCGTAAAAATCACGTCCAATGATGTATTGACACGTGTAATGAACCCTAATGAAGTCAAACATTGAAATTTAGGGACTAATTTTTCGAAAAATCAAAAACTCTGACTATTAAAGGACTTGAAGTGTTAGCATACCTAAAATAAGTTTCTAAATAACCTCTCACGATATTTATATTCACAAATGTGCCACTTGATGGTTAAGTGTAGCCGTTCGCGTAATTAAATGAAAGTTTGCGTAATAAAGGGTTAAAAGAGTCAACATGTCAATTCTAACCTCTGAGTGACCTCTTAACAAACCGGGAGCTTCATAATATTAAATTATACTCTCGGGAATGCCAAATATTGGCCGACAAAAGTTTTATGCCCATAAGTAAAATTACGCGCAACTATGCAAGTTAGAGGGGCTAAAAGTGTCAATATGTTTAATTATACATCTAAATGACCTTTAGCGAACCCGAAGTATCGTGATGTTTAATAATACTTTCAAGAATGTCAAATATGGATTAGATGAGGCTTCAATGCTATTAAATGATGAGATGCGCAAGTTTGCGCAATAGAGGGACCTAAAGCGTCAACTTTTGAATCTATGCCTTTCGGTGACCATCTAAGCGAACGAGGGCGTATTAATATTTAAGTATATGCTTGGGAAGGATAAATATGGGCCATGGAAGGCTTGGATAACATTAAACGGCATTTCGCGCTACTTTGCGCAATTTAAGGACTATTTGCGTCAAACTGTAAAAGTATGTCGATTCGTATGGTAACGGACCTTTCGGAAATTGTCCATGAGTTAAACATGCCCTAATTATCATTTCTATAGCTTATATATAGGCTTAGAGGTGTTTGGTGCGCTAAAACAAACTTTAAGGTCATGCAGGGACTAAAAGTGACAAAAAGTGCACAAGTTTGCACTTTCGTGCATATCTCACATTCTGGATATCCCCGGACACCCAAAAATTTATGTAAGCACTAAAATATTTTATTTTAGTGATCTCCTTGATAAAATTCCATTCGTCGCGTAGTTTGGACCGTTTTTCGCGTCCGTTCGTGTTTCGTCGTAATTAGACGAACAACGTGACCGTACGGCTAAACGGACCGACATCCGACATGTTTTTGAGCATGTTTCATGTCCCCTATGTTTAAACTTCATGATGGAGCCTTAAATTGAGGTTAACGGGCCTTAAACGTGCCTTAAATGACATTAAAGACTCACAGGGACCAATTCTGTCAATAATTAAATTGCTATTGCTGTGCTGGGCTGGTAGGCGGGCCGCGTAAGGTCACACAGACCCTTACGCGGGCCGCGAGACATGGTCAGATGCAGAAACAGCTTGTAACAGCCTGTTTCTTGCTGTTTTCATGTGCAATCTGGTTTCCTATACTCTCAACTCGATACTAGGGGCTTGCCCACAGAATTATCAGACCTCTTGACATCTGTTTTGATCAGATTACCCCTCCCGACACTTTTCGCGATCTCGTGAGGTCTCAAAAACTATATAAAGGATGTAGGTTCACTTGATACTTCACTTGCATTCTAAATTCTGGAGCTCTCTGGTCAGCAACAAGGATTCATTAGGCTTCCTAGTCGTGATTAGGACTCTTGTAAGTATTCTTAACCCTTTCTAATTCGCTTTAGCTTAGTTAATTAGCTATTGGTCAAACCGTCGTAATTTAAGTTTGACTTCGAGATTAAATGAAATTTACTCAATCATTCCTCGAATTGAAAGTACCTATAAGTAGGTATTTATGTGGGTAATAAACCCTTAAAAGGGTACTTTCAGATTCCCACTCTAACTATGTTAATTGTCGAGTCAAAGCTTACTTTAAAAAGTCAACAGAAGGTTTATTCTCAAATTTAAGCATAATTAGCAATGTAGGATACATGCAACCTGGTTGATCATTAATCTAACTTGGTAACTAATGTAAGAACATGTTCCAACATGATCAACTCGACAATTTTCAGTTTAAACCCGGATCGGAATCGAAAATCGCATAAATTGACTTCTGCTTTGACTTTCAGTTCTGACCCGTGTATGCATGTTTAAGATCTGCCTTAGAGCTTATTTTGGACCAGGTTTCACATAAGTATAACTCTCTGAGATTATACAACTTGGTTCATTACTTATCCGATTCATATGCATGTTTCCGATTAATGCTTAAATGATGTCTATTATGCCCTTTTGACTATAAAACGTGATTTTTGAAAAAGTAAAAGAGTAGAAACCTTAGTTACTGATTTATAAACTTGCACCTAAAATTTGACATCAGTTTGAGGTCTAGATTAAGAGTTATGCTCAATAGCGTAATTTTAAAGCTTTATGTTACTTAAACGGCGTAATTAGCGTATAACCTATTTAAACCCACTTTTTGATATCAAACTTTTTACCCACTGATGTAATATAATATTTTGGGATTTTTGAAGATTTTTATTTAATTTTTGGCTGAGCATAACATAGGTCTCTAAGTTTAATTCGGTTAATACCGATTTTGCCCTTTTAAGCCATAAAATGAGTTTTACAAATCCTTTTGACCCTGAACCTTTTTCTACTTATTTTATTTGTTAAATAAAATATTTTGAGCCTTCTGGAATTATAAAAATATCAGCTTTCCTTTAAAAACCCGGAAATGGCTCCAAATCGCCTTTTTAAGCGTTTTTAACGCATAGTATGTACTATAACCATATTAAACATATAAGGTTGATACCTACTGATGTTTTAGTATAATTTGAGATAATAACAGTAAGTAAAAGTTTTTGAACTCAGGTTTCCAGTTTTGACCTTTTTAGCCCTTGTGAAATTACCAAAATACCCCTAAGGTGCATAGTTTGGTTTTAAATGATAAATTTCACATATAGGTCATACCCTACTGTTATAACTTATTAAATTAAGTGTATTTACTGTATAAATCAGACCTGTAACTCAGATTACAAATAAACTCTTTTATAATCTTTAAAATAACCAAAATACCCCTACGGGGCTTATTTTGAGATTAAACTCGTTTTGGGCATAATGGAAGATATCCTACTGATATCACAACATATTAAAGGCATATTAACTTAGGAAACCTGTATATGACTCTTTTGGTTACTCGTTACGCACTTGTCGCGTTCGGATCGGCTTATGTGACTAGTTCGCATATATTAGCCGAAACGGGTCAAACCATATCATTTTTGTCTCAAAATCCAGAATGTGTTTAAGTTACCTATATTAAACAAGCATACAAGCTTGTCAGGTCAAAACCACATTCTAAAGCGGTCTTGCTTTATCACGCGTTTGACCGTATCTTCCTTTTGAAAAACTAACCGGTCTAAGTTAAGACTTAAATAAGACCCGTTAGGAATCTAATAGGTTATTAAAAACCTTCGTTCCAGATTTAGGAGCCCAGTAAAAGCTATCGGTACTTGCTGATTTGATACGGCTGGGATTGAATTTATATTTAGCTCAGGTAAATACTTTTAACTTATTTTCCCTATACGAGCTTGGGGTACGGTATATAAAATACCGCTTGGTCCGGCATTGAATTCTTTAATCAAATAGAGGTTAAATTTATTGATATGCTATGTTTTGAATGTGTTTTGTTTGCTTAAAGCCTTTGGGGGGTTAATGACCATGTCCCGGATATCCTTGGCATCATCTTATGAGATGGCCACGACCTGAGCACGGGGTGTAGGCGTACACCTTTCAGTGCATAAATCAATATTGTGGTGTGTCTATTAATCTTTAACCCGGTCTACAGATCGGTCTCCTGAACGCATAAGTAACATGTAATTCCCTTACAAGATTATTTTCACATAATTATCCCAAGTTATAAAATGTTTTGTGCCACGTGCATTCAAATCAATTTTTAAACCTTTTCAAAATGAGTCATTTAAATTGTATTTACCAGTGTAAACTGACGTATTTTCCCAAAAAGGTTAAGTGTAGGTACTAAGCGTAATAGGCTGGCCTCTCCTTAGCATCATTAAGAGTCTCGCAAGCTTGGATGCAATAAGTCTGATGAACTATGTTTTCTTTTTAATTGATCCACCTGTGGATCCAACTTACATTCCGTTGTAATATTAAATATTACTTTTGAATCGGTTTGTAATATATTTATCTTTTGCTTCCGCTGTGCATTTAAATATTGTGTTGTTTGACTATGATGATATCAACTACGTCACTATACTCCCCACCGGTAATACGTGGAAATATCGGGGTGTGACACGTTTTGTGCCCAGTCTTACCACACAACTACTCTTGGTACTTTTGCAAGTGCCCTCATGATGAAGGTTCCACTTATCTCATTCAGGATCTTGGAAAGTTATTAGCATACTTCTTGATGTCAGCTTCGTATCTCAGGGCTAAACCCAAATGTAGCCCTCAGTGCGTTTGGATTTGGGTGTTTTCCAATATGCAAAAATCCTTGAGAGATCGTAGAGGCGTCGGGGGTAACCAACAACATTAGCTCTAATCATGATCGAGTTCTAGAGTTCGGTTCCCAACCTTGGAATTTTTCCGCTAGCGAGCAATACTCTTTTCGCGTAAGATCCTTGAGTTCTTCCCACGACAACCTCTTTGTTGTATTACTCCCTATAGTTTTCACTTGGAGATTCCACCAAGTTAATGTCTCATTCAATAAAAGACTATTTGTTTACCAAATCGTTTACTTAGGAGTACATTTACTATCACGGTTAGCTGACTTCCTTGTCTTTATGTAGCGGAAATAACTTACCGCACCTCCTGTATCAATGAGGTCTCACGGCTTATAATCTGGAAAAGCCTTAACATTAAAATCTGGTGTGATTGCATCTCCAAGTGTGGCATTGCCACTCGTGCTCGTCCCACTGGGATTTGAACCACTTGAGATACCAGTACCATCAGTACCATCATTAGTGTCGTCTCAACAACCTCATGTTGTGCAATTTCCGCAACCTCATGTGGTTCCATAATAGTTCGACTTTAATAGTAGGGCACTGATTAACTGACCCTTTTGGGCGTAGATTTTCCTTTCGACGCCATGTTATTTTCGATACTTAGTATCAAAGGGTCTAGACTCATATTTGGACAGATTTAGCCAACTATGCGCCTAAGAATCAATAATGTAATTGGTCATGGAAACCTCAAGGTCGCATTGTTCATGCATGTTTGAAACAATGATAACATGAATAACCGCAATCCAAAATGCGTAGTACCTCTTGCGTATATTGGCTATATGCCTAAGTGGGTAAATAGGCAATTCGTTGAGGAGGAGGAGCAAAATGGTCGTCTCTATCCTTACAGTATGTATATCCTGCCTAATGGGCCTTGATCGCCCAAAGTAGGAAAATCCCTTGTCGCCCTAACCCGTGTGACGAATACGTTGATATCCCTTAAGCTCCACGAGCATCAAGAAAATTGTTATAATTTCCATAGATGTTGAATAACGCAATGAAGGAGTTGCAGCATGGCTCATGCCATATCATCCCTTGGAATAAGACAAATGTCAATCAATGGAGTTTAATGTAATAATTTCCAGTAACTAAGATAAGGTAAGGTGTCATAGGCACCAAAGAACCAGCCCATGTACAAGAACTCTAGAATGTTGAGGAAAAATCCTCCATGGGTGGCTAACATGTTTTGTTTCTTTAGGTGACTAGCCTCAACCGACTCATGGCATAGAACAAACGTTAAGTGCGAACAATACGTGTGGTCTTCCTGTATCGTTGAGTGTTATAGTAACTATTCCGGTTAGCGTTCTACTAGATAGAAACTTGAACAACTTAAGAATTTTGAATGGATAGTGATCACTAGCATAACCCGCAGAGCCCACAGGATTCCCCATGCACTACAAGTTGTTATTACGTGGGCCCCCATAATAATAAATTGTCTTACATGGTCACCCTAGCATTCTCTCATTCAAAGCAGACGATCAGTCAAAGAAAGGACACTATTGTCTATATACCTTCAACATAGGAGGGACCTTCATGATGGTCCACGTGCTAATGCCCGTTGTCATTATTTGTGAAAGGGCACAACGTTATCCGAAATAGAAATAAAAGAATTCGTAATATTAAGAACTAGAGAGGCACCATCAAGATGAGTACTTCATCTTCCATGTCTTGACAGGAATGTAATCAATCATGACTAATATGAATCTCAGGGACCTCGTCCCACTAGTAGAGTTGTTGTCCAAGGCCGCCACCTCCACCTCGTCGTCACTACCGAAGCCAGACTTATACCCATCCGAGGGAAAATAACCATCCTCCACGGGATCAATGCTTTAGGGTCTCGCTTAGGGACTGTGTCCGCCATAAGCTTCGTAATAGACACAAGGTCGTCATTCTCATCGCGTGAGTCAAGGGTAATAATAGAATTCGTAGTCGAATGTATTTTCGTTCATGGCAAAATATTCCGTACACACATATATAAATACATTATATATATATATAATCACTAAATCTCATGTTGTTTTTGTTCTTGTGTTTCACATGTAATTCCTAATGTTTCGAGTCTATTCCTTATAGACTAACCATGTATTGATCCTTGTTCGTTACTTATGATAGATCCTCATGTTATCATGACACGATGAAAACCTTGTGTCATTCTTGCCATATTTTTGAAATCATTTCTGTAATGTTATCGACTTTGTTTTCATGTGAGCCCTTGGTGGTTGTAGACCAAACTTCATAAAAATTTTTCCCCGGTTCACTACAATCGGAGCTCTAATACCAATCTGTCACACCCTGCTAGTAGCGGAAGCGTATTGTGTGTGACGCAAGAAAGGTAATCATTTCATCCAAATGTGTAAACAATATAAACCAACAACGATGCCATAGATATATTGATTTCAACAAAAGTTTACAAGTTTTCCAACACATAGATTTTAAGTTATATTACACTTCACAAAATATTGTTTTCAACATTAATCTATTGAGGTTTTGTCCACCACATTTCCATACAAAGTTGGGATATAGAAGACAAATCCTCCAAAAGCGGCAATCATTGTCATTATCATTCCCGTTTCCCGTAATGTATCACCGGCTCAAGACTTGTTTCCCGAAATACTTGTAGTTTTAAAAAGTCAACAAAAGTTGAGCGAGTTCATGCAGTTATTGTTATCATATGAAATCTCATAAGTGTTAATTTGTAATGAAATCATGGTATGTAATTAGCATTCATGGAGTTTAAGGATCTATCAGTGTGTAGCTTATACCCTGACATATGTGCCATAAGTAAGTAACCAACACGAGACAACTTTGACATCATAGGGATCACAAAAGCACTCCTAAGGGTATACCAACCTGGAGTGGAGCGCGTCTCAAGCTCAATAGATCTATACCTTTTGCACCTTGTTCACTAAGTGATTAATGGTTACTAATGTCATCATCCTACTTACGCATATTGATCATGTTATCATCTAAACCCATAGCTAACATACCGTTTTTATGACATGTATTTCCCCTCGATTATTTTAAAAACAAAACATTGAAATCATTGAAATGAGGGACATGAACTCACAAATTTGCGTTCCGTGTAGTATAATACTGAGATTGAGCGTCCGTACGCGTGAGTAACCTACATGTGTACTAACTTTATTAGACACTTAGGTCTTATCGGACCTCATACAAGTTGTTCATCTTGAATTCTTATTATGTTTTCACTTGTCATCTTTGGAACAACTTTGTATTTTAGAGTGTTGGTAGTTTGTTCGTTCGATTGTTATATATACATATATTTCCTTCACAATGGTATATATTTTTTTTGTAATGAATGATGTGTGAACGGACCTCGCCCTTCACATGTTCTAGTACCTTTCACGCGTGTCATTGGGCCTCTCCCATGTCCTTGGGCCTAGCCCATGCCATTTATGTTATTGGGTCATTCCATGTCTTTTATGTCACTGGGCTTTTGCCCATGTCTTAATGTTATTGGGCCTTGGCTGTGTTTTAATGTTATTGGGCCTCATGTCTTTATGTTATTAGGCCTTTGCCCATGTATTTATGTCATTGGGCCCTTGCCCATGTTTTAATGTTATTAGGCCTTACCCATGTTTTAATGTCATTGGGCCTTGCCCATGTTTTGATGTCATTGGGCCTTGCCCATGATTTATTGTTATTGGGCCATGCCCATGATTTATTGTTATTGGGCCATGACCATGATTTATTGTATTGGGCCATGCCCATGATTTATTGTTATTGGGCCATGCCCATGATTTATTGTTATTGGGCCATGCCCATGTATTCAAGTAATTGGGTGTGACATCTGTTCTTGTAATCATTGTATAAACTTTGAATTGTTCGTTATCAATAAAAAATGTTATTTGATCCCAATATTTGTTTATTTATGTTTGACATTTTTCATGTTTTGGTTTTTATTCAATTTTAAACTCTATATCGCTTTCTGGAGAGTTATACGCAAACTGATGCGTAAACATAATCAGTTTAACGCGACAAACACTCCGGAACATCAAAATATGCTTAACATACCTTAAATAACCTTTACATAACTTAAAAATAAGTTTTGAAGGCTTTGGTATGGCAAAATCAAGTTTATTTGCTTACAGGGACTAATTTCGACAAACTGTGAAAGTATGCCGATTCGTACTGTAACGGACAATCCGGAACTTGATCATAAGTTAAACATACCCTAAATATCCTTTACATAGCTTAGAAATAGGCTTTGAGGGGTTCGGTACGCTAAAGTAAATTTTAGATCAAACAAGGACTAAAAGCGTCAAAAGGTGCATAAGTTTGCATTTTCGTGCATATCTTATGTTCTGAATACATCCGGACATCCAAAAATTTATGTAATCATTAAAATATTTTATTTTAGTGATTGGCATGATAAAATTCCATTCGTCACGTAATTTGGATCGTTTTTCGCGTTCGTTCGTGTTTCGTCGTAATTAACCGAATAACGTGATCGTACGGCCAAACGAACCGACACCCGTCATATTTTTGAGCATGTTTCATGTCCCTCATGTTTAGGCATCATTGTAGGGCCTTGAAATTGGCTTAACGGGCCTTAAATGAGTCAAAATGGGGCTTAAACACTTGCAGGGACCAAAACAGCAAATTCTGAAACTTGTTGCTGAACTGTGCATCTCAGGCGGGCCGCGTAAGCCCCCTTTGGATAATACGCGGGGTGCGAGAGCTGCCCAGATGTGCAAAAACTTGATAACAGCTTGATCCAGCTGTTTCCAACACTTGCAAATGGTTTTTAAGCTTCCTATGGGCTAGTTTTGGGTGCCCATGGTTTTAGAAATCAGGGGGTGCATGTGTACGGCTTAGATCGAAGCACGTTTTACGAGGAATGATCTTAACGGTTACCTGAAATCTATAAATACCCGATTTTCCACCCAAACTCATACTTAATCTGCCAAAATTCTCTAAGTTGGAGTCCTTGCACTTCATACCTGAGAATTTAAGATCAAAACCTCCATTTCTTGGACCTCTTGTAAGTATTCCTTCGTTCTTTTATGCATTTTAAGCACGAAAGTCAAACAGTATTTGACTTTCAGCTTTGACCAGTCTATGGTCAACACGAAGTTCGTTTGAACTTCGAAACATGAGCGTAATCACGATGGTCATAGTCCTTTGTGACTATACCTACTGATTATCACGTTATTCAGGCATAGTGACGAGTCGTAGTTTCGGTCAAAATGCGTATTTTTACGTATTTTGCAACCAAACTATTCTTGGGTATCAAAACCGTTTGTTTTGATACCAAACTTGTTTTCTAACTTCGTTAAACATGTTTTAACATGTTTAGCTCGTCACTTTAGGATTAGTGCTTATATAGGGTCGTAAGATAAGCGGTCTAAACAACCGCTTAGACTTTTGAACCCGGCCCGTTTGGTCGATCATTAGGATCCGAACAAACACATTAGGTGACCATAGTTGTACAGGGAATAACCTTCCGAGGTTATACCTTATGGTCACTACGTTTAGTTAGTTGTATGATAGGTAGTTTATATGCCTTAGGTAAATGACCAAAATGCTCTTTTCGCGCATAAATTCATTTTAAGCATATGTAACCTAAATTTTAACATCTAAACTGATTAGGCAACATTATTAGACATGTTAAGGCATATATTACTTGTCATAGGACTAGTTAGGCGGTCCGAACGCGTTTTACGTGAACGACGCGTTAAAGTAGCATAAGCTACCTAAACGAGTCGTAAGCACTTAGGATATGTTTCGTTTTAGAATGTAGGCTTTGTTAAACCATACTACATGAGTTCCTATACTCATTTGGTTTCGAAACCTCATTTTATCCGATCCTCCGATTTAGGTTCGGTTTATTAACATAGATACCTATATTAGGTGCCGATTGATTCCGTGATCTTTCTATCATTGCTTGGTTGTTATCTAAAGACTATTGAGCAATCTTAAGTGAGTACATAGACCCCTCTTTTACTGTTTTCAAACGTTTTGGGGTGAAACACATGTGGCTACTTGTTACTTTCGTGCTTTCCATGTTTTCATATCATATGCTTGTTATGTTCATTAGTACACTTATAGTACATGATTTCATTATGTTTTCGCTATGTATGTCCATTTAGTGCATACTTAGTGCATTGTTTTACATTACATTTCACGCTATGTATGTCCATTTAGTGCATACCTAGTGTATTGTTTTACATTACATTTTATGCTATGTATGTTCATTGTTGCATACTTAGTACATTTGTTTTACATCACATGCTATGTATGTCCATTTTTTGCATACTTAGTACATTTGTTTTACATCACATGCTTACATTTTGGTATGACATTTGGTTTGTTATAATGGGAAAAAAATGTTCATTAACATTGGCCATGCCGTTCGTTAGTAGGTAGTGGTACCATAGGAACTGACAACTCCCGTTCCTGAAATCCTAGGTTTGTTTGGATGGAAGGAATGACCGAATTCGATACACATAATTCAGATAAACCTTTAATTTGTTTAAGGGTTTGTCGCCACAGTCTCAAGGCTTGAATGTATGCATTTTTACAATACCGTATAGATGTTTGTATCAGTAGAGCATGCAGTTATTTTACAAAACATAACTTTGATTTATTTCAATACCTTGTTTTGTGCATTTTACCTATGGTTTAGTTGATATATTTCACTTGCCATACATGACATTTGGATACACATTACATGATTTACATTCGACATAAACATTTTGACATAGGTTTACACATTACATGATTTACATTTTGACATTTGACAATGATTTACACATAAACATTTGACAATTGGTTTAAACAAGACAATTTGGTGATTTGTTTGGGTAAGTGATTTAAGTAATGAGACGTGTGTAATATGATAAAAGCATGGTGGATACGCCGCTGGTACTTCCTATATATAAGTGCTTTTGTGATATTAGATATCGTAGCGTTATTTAAATCATTTCAATTTAGACATATTACATACTACATAAATAACAGATTTTCGCAAGACATTGTTTTACAAAACAGTTTATTTTATACAACTCATTTTACTTGGTTATTTAACTAACCAAACACCTTTCTTTTATATATAATCTGATTTCTTATCACATTTTCATATGATTTATAAAAGAAAACACTTAACAAGATTCATGACTAAATTTTTATTAAACATTTCTTTAAACTTAAGTCATGAATCCTATTTTAACAAAACCTATGTATCTCACAGGCATTTTTATGCTGACGTACCTATTTTCACATGTGTTTCAGGAGCTGATGCATAGGTTTGATCAGGATACACTGGGGTAGAATCGGGCCTTAGTGACATAAAAGAAGCAAGATTAGTTTAAATAATGTTATGTACTCTTGTTTCTTTTGTTTAAAGACAATGTAACCCCTCTTGTTTATAAATAAAATAAAACTTTAATTTCCATGGTTGTGAAACAATAATTCTGTTGCAACAATCCCCGACGTTTTCGCCGCGGTTTGATGTTTTACGCGGTCAGGGTGTGACAGAAGAGTTGGTATCAGAGCCAATGGTTATAGGGAATTAGGTTATTAGTAATGCTTTGACCTAGACTATAACTTTTCTAGGACCCCAACACAAGTTACCTTGTGTTTAGATCTTAAAACATGCATTTCACCTATCCTTAGGTGATTACCGAAAACAAGAACCCAATTTTCTAAAACGCTTTTTGAAAAGCAATCATCTATTTTTAAATAATTTGTTATAAGGTTTTGAACCCTCCAATTTTTCAAAATGATTTTTAAGATTTAATCATCCATTCTTGAATGATTCTTTTGGCCTTGTGCCATCTAAGTTTTCAAAATCTCGTCAAAGTTTTGGGTTTAAATAGTGTGAACACGTGCAAACTGGAAGGGTGAATGCCTGTACCTTGAATTTTCTGTCTAAGGCTAGAGTGTTCGTACAAATCCACATAATCGGACCAGTCGCTCTTACCTGGGAACTCTTGGGGTGAGTGTTCACTTATAGGCGAGCATGTCTTCGCGATACATTATTTTTGACCCATTTACTTTGATTAGTCACCGTGTGTCATTTGTTTGCTTTGTGGTACAAACAAATGACCACCATCTTTGCTTTTGTCGATTTTTGTATCATCTCATTCTTTTCATCTAATCATCTCACTCGTTTTCTCTCATGTCTCCTCTTTTAGAATGCCTCCTCGACGCGAAAATCCGCTATCTAATGCCGAAATGGCAGCTATCATAGCACAGCATATGGCTGCTGTACTCCCATACATTATTGCTCAAGTTAACCAAGCCAACAATAACCAGAATGCTCCATGCAATTTCAAGAGTTTTAATTCGGCTAAACCACTCAAGTTCAGTGGTTCTGAAGGAGCAACTGGGCTCCTACAGTGGTTCGAGAGCATTGAGAGTACCTTTCATCATGTTCAGTGTCCTGATAATTGCAAGTTCGAGTTTGCTTCTAGCATTTTTCAAAAGAGGGCCCTTACTTGGTGGAACAGGGTTATGAGAGACCGTGGTGCTGAGGTTGCATTAGCACAGACCTGGGCAGAGCTTAGGGCTCTCATGATGAGGGAATTCTGTCCTCGTCATGAACTGAGGGCTTTAGAAAAGGGAGTTTGATAATTTGAAGCAGGATAGTGGTAAGCACCGGGCTTACACTGACAGGTATGAAGAGCTGAGTTTGCTATGCTCTACCATGGTTACCCCACTCAAGAAAGCTATCGAGAGGTATATTGATGGCTTACCTGACTCCGTACAAGACATCGTCACTGGTAGTAACCCTACCACAGTTCGTTAGGCAATCGAGTTAGCTGCGACATTGACTGAGTCGCAGGTCCGAAAGGGTAAGCTACACAGGAAGGGCGACAAGGGTAAGAAACAGTCATATGATAAGGGTGAAAACAAGAAGGGTAAGAGCAAGAAGGGTAAGGAAACTGGTTCTTCGAAAGGGTCTAGGAAGCGCAAGGCTTCCCAAAATTTCACTGTCACTGCCCAAGTCAACCAGGCAGCCCCCAATCAGCCCGCACAACCACCAGCAAAGAAACGGTATGCGGGGAATGCACCATTACGCAACAGATGCAATAGCCACCATCAACCGCAAGTTCAATTTCGTTTCTGTACTAACTGTGGAAAGTCGGGTCATCTTTCTGATGTTTGTCGCTTTGCTCCCAATCAAGCTGCACGTAACCCAGCTCAGCAGGTTGCTCAACCGCCTGCTCAACAACAAGCACAAGCTGCACGACCTCATTTTCCTCCTGGTCCGTGCTACAATTATGGGGACCTGACTCATTATCGAAACCAGTGTCCAAGGCTTGTCAATGCAAATCAGAATCAGGCTCAGGCTCGAGGTCGAGTCTTCAACATGAATGCTAATGAGGCGCGAGCAGACAACGAGGTGGTGAACGGTACGTTCTTTGTTAACAATCAGTCTGCTTCTGTTCTTTTTGATTCGGGTGCCGATAAGAGTTTTGTGTCATTGTCTTTTGAGCCTTTGCTTCGCATGTCTAGAACCAAACTAGGAAAGCCTTTGACAGTAGAAGTTGCTAGTGGTGAACCCGTTGTTCTTGATTCTGTTCTTCGTAACTGCCGGTTGAACCTTAACAACCATCTTTTTCCTATCGACCTCACGCCAATGCAACTTGGGAGTTTCGACGTTGTAGTAGGTATGGATTGGTTAGCCAAGCATCACGCAGAGGTAGTTTGTTTCGAGAAGATTGATCGTATTCCGCTTTCGACAGGTGAGATCCTATAGGTTCGTGGTGAGAAACCTGCCAGTAGTCTCAAACTCATGTCATGTACTCAAGCTCGGAAGTATCTGTGAAAGAACTATGTGGCCTTCTTGGCACATGTCATAGCAGATAAAGGCAAAGGTAAGTCTATTCTAGATATCCCTGTTGTTCGGGATTATCCAGAAGTTTTTCCTGAAGAATTACCTGGTTTACCCCCAACACGCCAAGTCGAGTTCCGTATTGATCTTGTACCTGGTGATAATCCTATTGCCAGGTCTCCGTATCGTCTTGCACCGTCTAAGATGCAAGAGTTATCTAAGCAGCTTCAGGAGCTTTCTGACAAAGGTTTTATTCATCCTAGCTTTTCACCTTGGGGTGCTCCTGTTCTTTTTGTCAAGAAGAAGGATGGATCTTTCAGGATGTGTATCGATTATCGTGAGCTTAACAAGCTTACCATCAAGAATCGATATCCCCTACCTCGCATTGATGATCTCTTTGATCAGTTACAGGGTGCTTCTTATTTTTCAAAGATTGATCTGCGTTTTGGGTATCATCAACTTCGTGTGCATGAAGAAGATATTCCCAAGACAGCATTCCGCACTCGTTATGGACATTATGAGTTCACAGTTATGCCATTCGGTTTGACTAATGCTCCTGCTGTTTTCATGGACTTAATGAATAGGGTTTGTAAGCCTTATCTGGACAAGTTCATCATCGTTTTCATTGATGACATCTTGATTTATTCTAAGACGCAAGCTGATCACGAGCAACATCTTCGTCTTACTCTGGAACTCCTAAAGAAAGAACAACTTTTTGTCAAGTTCTCCAAGTGCGAGTTTTGGCTTAAGGAAGTTCAATTTTTGGGGCATATTGTCAACGAACAAGGTATCCATGTAGATCCCTCCAAGATCAGTGCGATTAAGGATTGCGATACGCCTACTACTCCAACCGAGGTTCGTTCTTTTCTTGGTCTCACGGGTTATTACCGTTGCTTCATTGAAAACTTCTCCAAGATTGCAGTTCCTCTAACTGCTCTAACTCAGAAGAACAAACCCTTTGAATGGGGAACCAAACAAGAATAAGCGTTTCAGACCTTGAAGCAGAAGCTTTGTGATGCGCCTATTCTATCTTTGCCTAAGGGCAATGATGATTTTGTCGTGTATTGTGATGCATCAAACTAGGGTCTTGGCTGTGTTCTCATGCAAAGGAATAAAGTCATAGCATATGCATCGAGGCAGTTGAAGATACATGAGAAGAACTACACCACTCATGATCTTGAGTTAGGTGCAGTTGTATTCGCTCTCAAGATCTGGAGACACTATTTGTATGGTACAAAATGTTGGACTCTGTATGCCCAAGACACATATTAAATTGATGTGGCTAGTACGTTATGATCCAAGTCGAGTCATACCCAATAACAAGCTAGACAAACACTTATATTATTTATTTGTGATATGATCAAACAAATAAATATTAACACTTAGAATATTTAGAAATTGGTTTTCTAAATAATTACACTTGACAAACCAATAAATTATATGGATAATTTATTTTGAGAGAATATTTTATTTTGTTATTTAATGGGTTAAATAACTTAATAAAAGTTGTATAAAGTCTTGTGAACATATGATGTTATATTTTATAAATGTTATAAAATATATACAAGACTTATATTTTATAAAAGAATTTGTATTTTTTTTATAAAATAAAAGCTAGGCCGCCACCCCCATTGTGTTCTTCCCAAACCTTTTTGTCCAATGGGATGACATGCAATTGTCATAAGCTAGAGACCATTTGATTGGGTGGTCTTCCCTAAATTTTTTGGTCCAATGACAATGCATGCAAATGCATGTGTTAGAGGCTCATGCATTGGGTGTTTTTGGTGGCTACATTCTCTCACCTTCCTTAAGACTTTTGTATGACAAAAATGGTAGAAGAGAACTTGAAGAAAACCTCTAAGTGATGCTCTCAAAAATCGGTCATGGGTCTCTTGATCCAAGGGTTTTCAAGTTAAATTTTCAAGTGCAAAAACTCAAGAAGATACTCTCTAATTTTCGGCCAAGGGGTTGGTTCCAAGAGGGGATCTTTCAAGTGAGTTGCAAGTGTTCAAATCCTAGCTAAAACTAAGGTGTTTGTTGGAAGGCTTGGGGTATACAAGCTTGAGGTCTTCTACACTTGAAGGAAACCGTTCAAGAAGCATCATCATCTTCGTATCCTTTACTCCTTGGAAGGTAGTATTCTAAACACTCTATGGTTGTGTTTTTATTTTGATAGCATGCATGTTCATATATGGATCCGGGATTGGGTTTTACATATAAAATGGGTTTTATATCTAGTAAGTAACATGTTTTAAATAAAACATTCTGCTGTGTTTTTTATTTCATATGGATGAAATCACTTTGATGAACATGTTAAAACCCAACAGTGGTATCAGAGCCGCTTATATGAATGCATGCTTCATAGGATATGAAATTTTCGGGTTTTGGGTTTGGGTAAAACCCTATGGCCGAAATTTTCACTATGGTTATCCCTTTTGTTTTTCAAGATTATATTCTCACATGCATAAATGAATCTTGAAAAATTATTTAATTTGGATGATTATTTTCTTTGGACAAAAACCCACATTTTTCGGTTTTTTTCATTCTTGATCGAAATATTGTAGGTTGTAAAAGGGAACCGTTTTGCTTCTTGATATTTATATATTTGGATATATATATATTTTGGTGTTCATAACCTAGCCATGACCTTGTGTGAATTTGTTGAATGGTTGTGTTGTGATTTGTATTTAATTATTTCAAAGGTTGTAATAATTATTATTTTTTGGTTCTTCCATTTGTAAAGTTATGTAATTTATTTATTTTCATTTGGTATGTAAAATAAATAGATTAGGTGCATTTTATTTTACTAGAAAAAATGTATTAGGATATATTTTGTAAAAGAAGATGCACACAAAAATGCGGTTTTGGTTTGGACCATAGTATTCGGTCCAAAGAACTTCATCGTTCTCAACGGGATTTTAACCCGATAACCAAAACACATTTTTTGAAGTCCAAAGGAGTTTGGAGCTGAAAATAAAAGACTTTTGGAAGCTCAAAGAAGGTGGAGAAATCACAACACAAGATGGAGACTTGAAGCATTTGGATGCAGGATCAAGTGGGAGTTCATCGACACATTACATGTGTCATTTTTCACCCCTTAGGAAGGACCTTTTGGCACACTTGTTTCGGCTAACAAGTGTTGTCAAAATAGTTGGCTATGGTTATGCACCTATTGATATATGAGTTATGCTTGTGTGGTTGCTTATTTTATTGTTTTGATGATATTTGGATATGCATGCTTAACAAACTAATAATCAACAACAAGCGTAAAATTGGTTCTTAAAAATCATTAAAATAGGTTAATAAAAGGTTATTAAAAATTAATGATTTTATAATAAAATGGGTTTTATTAAAAAGAACCTTAAAAATTTGTTTTCACAAAAGTACCAAGGATTTGAATGCATGCAAATGTATGGTACATAAAGTTTTCTAAACTAGAATTTTGAAAACTCAAAATCCCTTTTATAAAACAATTCAAACACCATCCTTTTATACAACACTCGAATCACTTGGGAACTCTTTTGTGGGATAAAGGTCACCTAACCACATTTGAGGGAACTTGTATATTCGAGGTGGGTTTACCATGTTTGTGGGATAAAGGTCACCTAACCACTTATGTGTATAAACTCACACGTGTGTGTAAGTTGGACGACTTGATTTGGAAACCATGAACTTAGGGTCACCGAAGCATGGCGAACAAAAGGTGTTGATGGGATTAAACATGCCAACTAAACATAAAGATGTTTAACCGATCCCATATGGCTAGAAGTTGCAAAGAGTTGCAATTGTCAAACGTTGACTGCCTTGTTAATTTAAATAGAGGGATAAAGGTCACCTAACCAATATTTAAATGTAACGTTGGATTCTAGATTTTAATTATTAATTGTCTTTGAGACACAAAAAGGTATTAATGATTAAAATATAATAATATCGAAAATACTAAAATTGTACCTTGTTAAATTTTGTAGATGGCCGCTTACAATATTACCTAAACTGTCTGTAACCTATCACTAATAATAATCCTTAAAAAGGATCGTTTCAATCAAAACACTTTATGGATTAATATCGAAACTTAAGAATCGTTCTCAAGTAAGAGAAGATATCCTATATGTTAAACGATCCAAATCCCGATGAACATCTTATGGAAGATAAGGATGCCAATAACGATTGGATTAAGTATATCGAGGATACTATGCAAGCCTCTTGTCTCATGTTAGGAATTGTGATTCCCGAGATTCAAAAGGGTTTTGAACATCATGAGCATACGACATGATTACCCAATTTTAGGAAATGTTCCTAAGGGTAGAACGCTTCGAAACGGTTCGAGCGCTTCATGCATGTCGAATGGAGGAAACCCAATCGGACTCATCTTATATCTTTAAGATGAAAAGCCACATTGATCACCTCGAAAGGCTCAATATGGATAAAAGGGTTTTTATCCATTCTAACGATCAATGAGGGTGGCAACTAGAAAGGGCATCACCCCGACACCAAAGCAAATGTTGAAAATGGAAACGGGTAATTCAAAGGGAAATAATTAGAAAGACTAAAGCGAAACCACCGAAACCAAAAGAGAAGAAGGCAAAGGTTGCCATGAACGATCCATGCTTTGAATGTGGTGAGATAGGGCATTTAAATAGGAATTGTCCAACCTATCTCAAAGAGTTGAAAAACAAGAGGGATGCTAGGCAAACCTCAGGTACAATCTTAATGATACATATTGACCTTAATGTTATTTCTTCTAACACATGGGTATTAGATACCGGATGTGGGACTCATGTTTGCAATTCGTTGCAAAAGGTTCAAAAGAAATAAACATTACAAGAAAGGAGACTATATTTTGAAACTTCCAAATGGTTTGGAAATTGTTTTAAAAATGTTTTGAATGCTCCTAGTTTAACTAGGAACATTATTTCAAGTTTTCCTTATAAGACAATATGGTTTTGACTTAAAGTTTGCAAACATTGACATTTATATCGATGAATGACATGTTTTACCTTAAACCTAGGTTTTCAAATGGTATTTATGAATTGGTTCATAATAATACATCATTTGATAGTTTAATGTACCAAGCAATCACCAAGAAACTCAAAAACGGATTTGAGTAAGACCTATCTTTGGCATTATCGCCTTGGTCATATAAACAGAATCGCAAACAAACACTTCAAAAGAATGGTCTTTTGGAAACAAATGAAATGGTTTATTTGATATATGCGAATCAAGTTTAAAAGGTAAAATGACTAAGAAACACTTTAGTGGGAAAGGGCAAAATATTTATTAGGTATCATACATTTGGATGTATGTGATCCTTTTAAGCCAATGACTAGGAATGGTGAAAGATACTTCATTACTTTTACCGACAACTATAGTAGTTATGGTTATGTGTACTTGCTAAGACACAAAGTTGAAGTTTTGAAATGTTCAAAGTCTTCAAAAGGTGAAGTACAAAATTAACTCAATCAAAGTTCTTCGTTTCGATAGAGGAGGAATCAAACTCTATTTGGATATGGTTCGATCTATGATGGCTAGGAACGCATCATCTCTATCATTTGGGGTTACGCTTTGCTCTCAACAGCTCGTATATTAAATATGGCCTTAACCAAGAAAGTGGATAAGACACCTTTCGAAATATGGAATGGAAGGGCTCCATCATTATCATATTTAAAGGTAGGGGTTGTAAAGCTTATGTTAAGCAATACACCCCAAACAAATTAGAAGTACGATCCACTAAGTGTATCTTTGTAGGATATCCTAAAGATGGTATAGGATATTATTTCTACGATCCAACAGAGCAAAAGGTATTTGTTGCTCGAAAGGCTGAGTTCTTGGAAGCTAAGTTCCTTGTGGAAGGAATTATTAGAACAAGTGGAACTTGATAAGGATCAAGAACCACAAGCCGATACACGTTTGGTTAAAACTAGCACTCAACAAAAGGTTGTTGAAAAACGATCAAGTGGTTGATCAACACACACAAAGCGTTTGCAGATCTGATAGAATTAGTAGTCCACCTGAAAGATATGGATTTTTCATAGATGGATGCTACGTGGTAGATTCAGGTGAATCAACCACATACCATGATGCAATGTCAAAATTCGATTGTGACAAATGGCTTGAAGCCATGAACGTAAAGATGCAATCTATGTATAACAACCAAGTATGGGAATTGGTTGTAGCACCTCTTAACTCCAAAGTAGTTGGAAGTAAGTGGGTTTTCAGGAAGAAAACAGATATGCATGGTAACTTGGATACTTATAAAGGGAGACTTGTAGCAAAAGGTTTCACTCAAACTCAAAGGGTTGATTATGATGAGACCTTCTAGCCCGTGGCGATGCTAAAGTCGATTAGGATATTATTTGCCATAGCTGCATAATATAATTATGAGATTTGGCAAATGGATGTCAAAACGGCTTTCCTTAATAGATATCTTAAGGAAGATGTCTATATAGTTAAGCCTGAAGGTTTTGTCGATCCAAAACATCCTGACAAAGTATGCAAGTTAAAGAAATCAATCTATAGATTGAAACAAGCATCTAGAAGTTGGAATCACCGTTTTGATGTAGAGATTAGGGAATATGGATTCATCAAGAACGTCGATGAAGCTTGTGTGTATAAGATGGTTAGTGGGAGCATCATTACTTTCTTAGTATGATACGTCGATCACTATTTGGAAATAACATTCCAACCTTGGAGGGTGTAAAAGCCTGGCTTGAAAGTTGTTTTTCAATTAAGGATCCTGGTGAAGTCGCCTATATTTTGGGAATAAAGAATCTATAAGGATAGATCAAGGCGCACGATAGGTTTAAACTAAAGTGCATACATTGACAAAATCTTGAAAAGGTTCAAGATATAGAACTTTATGAAAAGTTTGGAACCTATTCAAGAGGGGACAATATTGAATGCGTCTCAATGTCCAAGCTCAAAGAATGAGTAGGAAAGAATGCAAGAAATCCCATATGCGTCAGCTATAGGATTCATTATGTACGTAATGATATGCACTAGACCGGACAAGTTATGCGCTTTAAGCATAACGAGAAAATACCAGCGAGAAACGGTCATTGAGTGACTGTTATAAATATATTGAAATACCTCAGAAGGACTAAGGATATATTTCTAATATATAGATCTGGTGAAAAAGAACTCGTTGTAAAAGGTTACAGGGATGCGAGTTTCGGAATTCGTTGTAAAGGGTTACATGGATACGAGTTTCCAAACTAATCGAGATGGTTCTCGATCACAATCAGGGTAGCATTGTCCACTACATAATCAGAATACATCGCCGCTTCATTGATTGAGATAATTCATTTGGATCTGCCACTTGAATTATTTCCGATCTAGGGGTAGTCCCTGCCATTAAGACCCTAGAGATCTTTGTGATAACGATGGTGCGATTGCTCAAACCAAGGAACCTCGTGCACATAAAAAGACTAAGCACATTGAGCGGAATTTCAACTACATAAGGGATGAAGTTGAAAAAGGGAAGGATATGTATTCGCAAAGTTCACACTGATCAAAATATTGCGGATCCACTCACGAAGCTCCTTGAACGGGCAAAGCATGAAAGGGTCATACTTGTGCCTTAGGACTTCGATATTCTAGTGATTGGATTTGATCTATTTTGTATTTGGATATTGGAACAATTGTTATTATAACTCTTTATGGTATGTTGAGTTATGTTCCATTTTAGCATGTTTAAATCCGTGAATAAGTTACTTATTCTAAATGTCCGTAGTTGATCATACTTGTGGGAACAAATATGAATGTAAGACTATTATGAATTTAGATTGGTGGATATTCATTAGATATGAATATAGAGCAAAGTGTTGCTGCCAAAGTTCATAGATATTTGTGGGAGACAAATATTGGACTGACTCGCTCTCAAATATTACTGCATGGAATCATTTGTGATTGATCATAAGTAAATTTGAGTAAAGGAGAATATCATAGTATCCTCAGACCTGAGATACATATTGGGTCTTGATATTCACCAAATATTGTACCTTGACTTTTTTCTTCGCTGTTAGTAATATGACAGTACATAAGGCTAAGCTCAGGTGTGGTACAAGGTGATTGTGAGAGACGTATGTAGTCAAGATGGGATTTGTTCCTCTTATTCGTTGAGAGTAAGATGTCTAAGGCCTGCTAAAGTTAAATCAACAGAGAGTGATCACTCTATGTCTCTGGATTTGACATGACATCTGTAATGAAAGGATAAATGATAGATTCACCTAAATCATGTTCAAGTAAGGGACTTGAAGGGGATGATGTTATTGAATGGCACATATAGTCATACGTATTAGGGGTAGTAAACCGTAGTTAGGCGTTATTTACTGCTTGCATCAATCTTCTATGTATCTTGTGCAAGTGGGAGATTGTTGGACTCTGTATGCCCAAGACACATATTAAATTGATGTGGCTAGTACGTTATGATCCAAGTCGAGTCATACCCAATAACAAGCTAGACAAACACTTGTATTATTTATTTGTGATATGATCAAACAAATAAATATTAACACTTAGAATATTTAGAAATTGGTTTTCTAAATAATTGCACTTGACAAACCAATAAATTATATGGATAATTTATTTTGAGAGAATATTTTATTTTGTTATTTAATGGGTTAAATAACTTAATAAAAGTTGTATAAAGTCTTGTGAACATATGATGTTATATTTTATAAATGTTATAAAATATATACAAGACTTATATTTTATAAAAGAATTTGTATTTTTTTTTTATAAAATAAAAGCTAGGCCGCCACCCCCATTGTGTTCTTCCCAAACCTTTTTGTCCAATGGGATGACATGCAATTGTCATAAGCTAGAGACCATTTGATTGGGTGGTCTTCCCTAAATTTTTTGGTCCAATGACAATGCATGCAAATGCATGTGTTAGAGGCTCATGCATTGGGTGTTTTTGGTGGCTACTTTCTCTCACCTTCCTTAAGACTTTTGTATGAAAAAAATGGTAGAAGAGAACTTGAAGAAAACCTCTAAGTGATGCTCTCAAAAATCGGTCATGGGTCTCTTGATCCAAGGGTTTTCAAGTTAAATTTTCAAGTGCAAAAACTCAAGAAGATACTCTTTAATTTTCGGCCAAGGGGTTGGTTCCAAGAGGGGATCTTTCAAGTGAGTTGCAAGTGTTCAAATCCTAGCTAAAACTAAGGTGTTTGTTGGAAGGCTTTGGGTATACAAGCTTGAGGTCTTCTACACTTGAAGGCAACCGTTCAAGAAGCATCATCATCTTCATATCCTTTACTCCTTGGAAGGTAGTATTCTAAACACTCTATGGTTGTGTTTTTATTTTAATAGCATGCATGTTCATATATGGATCCGGGATTGGGTTTTACATATAAAATGGGTTTTATATCTTGTAAGTAACATGTTTTAAATAAAATATTCCGTTGCGTTTTTTATTTCATATGGATGAAATCACTTTGATGAACATGTTAAAACCCAACACAAAATGCGTGGTTTTCACTGACCATAAAAGTCTTCAGCATATCTTTAATCAGAAAGAACTCAACATGAGGAAACGACGTTGGGTTGAACTTCTAAACGACTACAACTGCGAAATTCGCTACCATCCTGGTAAGGCGAATGTCGTGGCTGACGTATTGAGTCGTAAGGAACGTGTCAAGCTTCACTATGTCAAAGTTCGATCTGATATTCAAACTCGCATTTCTCAGGCTCAACATAATTGTGTTTCACAAGGTTTGATGGGTAAGGAATTACCATTTCATATTAAGCCTGATCTCGAGCTGAAAGTCGATGGGTCATATTATTTCATGGACCGTTTGTGGGTCCCAAGTCAAGACAATCTTCGCACCTTGCTTATGGATGAAGCTCATAAGTGTCGTTATTCTATTCATCCAGGTGCAGACAAAATGTATAAGGATCTTCGTACTCAGTATTGGTGGCCTGGTATGAAGAAAGATATTGCCTTTTACGTATCCAAATGCCTTACTTATCTTAAAGTTAAGGCTGAACATCAACATCCTTCTGGTTTATTGGAGCAACCAGAGATTCCGGTTTGGAAATGGGAAAACATTGCTATGGATCTTATTACCAAACTTCCAGGCACTAAGAGAGGTCATGATGCCATCTGGGTAGTTGTTGATCGTCTTACAAAGTCAGCACATTTCTTGGCAATCCGTGAGGATCTATCTGCTGACAAGCTTGCTAGAATCTATGTGGATGAAATTGTATCTAGACATGGTGTTCCTTTGAACATTATTTCTGACAGAGATGCTCGATTCTTGTCTCGTTTTTGGAGAACCATGCAATCTGCTATGGGAACCCAACTTAATTTGAGCACAACTTATCATCCACAATCAGATGGCCAAACTGAAAGAATAATCCAGACTTTGGAGGATATGCTTAGAGCTTGTGTGATCGATTTTGGTGGTAGTTGGGATTCGTATCTTCCGTTGATTGAATTCTCCTACAACAACAGTTATCACTCTAGCATCAACATGGCTCCTTTCGAGGCTCTCTATGGTCGAAAATGTCGTTCACCAGTCTGCTGGAATGAGATCGGTGAGGCTCAGCTTACTGGACCTGACCTCATTCTAGAGACAACAGATAAGGTTAAGAAAGTTCGCGATAACCTACAGACAGCTCGAAGCCGTCAAAAGAGTTACGCGAACCGACGACGCAAGCCCTTGGAATTTCAGGTCGGTGATCGTGTATTACTTAAGGTCTCACCTTGGAAAGGTGTGATCAGATTTGGAAAGACAGGAAAACTTGCACCTAGATATGTTGGACCATTCAAGATCGTCGAAAGAATCGGTAAGGTAGCCTACATACTTGAGTTACCTCCTGAACTTGGAAATGTTCATCCAACTTTTCACGTGTCCAATCTCAAGAAGTGTTTAGCTGATGAGAACCTCCACATACCACTTGACGAAATTCGTGTTGACAACACAATGCATTTTGTTGAGAAACCTGTGGAAATCACGGAACATGAAGTCAAGTGGCTCAAACGCAAGCGCATTCCACTTGTCAAAGTTCGCTGGGAATCTAAATGTGGTCCAGAATTTACTTGGGAATGTGAAGATCAAATGAAGGAGAAATATCCACATGTTTTCTCACGAGTTTCCTCTAAACAAATTTCGGGACAAAATTTCCACAAGTAGGGGAGACTGTGACATCTGTGCTTGTAATCATTGTATAAACTTTGAATTGTTTGTTTATCAATTAAACAATGTTATTTGATCCCAATATTTTTTTATTTATGTTTGAAATTTTTCATGTTTTGGTTTTTATTCAATTTTAAACTTTATATCGCTTTCTGGAGAGTTATATGCAAACTGATGCGTAAACGTAATCAGTTTAACGCGAAAAACACTTCGGAACATCAACATATGCTTAACATACCTTAAATAACCTTTACATAACTTAGAAATAAGTTTTGAAGGCTTTGGTATGGCAAAATCAAGTTTATTCGCTTACAGGGACTAATTTCGACAAACTGTGAAAGTATGCCGATTCGTACTGTAACAGACAATCCGGAACTTGATCATAAGTTAAACATACCCTAAATATCCTTTACATAGCTTAGAAATAGGCTTTGAGGGGTTCGGTATGCTAAAGTAAACTTTTAGATCAAACAGGGACTAAAAGCGTAAAAAGTGCATAAGTTTGCATTTTCGCGCATATCTTACATTCTGAATACATCCGGACATCCAAAAATTTATGTAATCATTAAAATAATTTATTTTAGTGATTGTCATGATAAAATTCCATTCGTCACGTAATTTGGATCATTTTTCGCGTTCGTTCGTGTTTCGTCGTAATTAACCGAATAACGTGATCGTACGGCCAAACGAACCGACATCCGTCATATTTTTGAGCATTTTTCATGTCCCTCATGTTTAGGCATCATTGTAGGGCCTTGAAATTGGCTTAACGGGCCTTAAATGAGTCAAAATGGGGCTTAAACACTTGCAGGGACCAAAACAGCAAATTCTGAAACTTGTTGCTGAACTGTGCATCTCAGGCGGGCCGCGTAAGCCCCCTTTGGATTCTACGCGAGGCGCGAGAGCTGCCCAGATGTGCAGAAACTTGATAACAGCTTGATCCAGCTGTTTCCAACACTTGCAAATGGTTTTTAAGCTTCATATGGGCTGGTTTTGGGTGCCCATGGTTTTAGAAATCAGGGGGTGCATGTGTATGGCTTAGATCGATGCACGTTTTACGAGGAACGATCTTAACGGTTACCCAAAATCTATAAATACCCCCAAGATTTTCCACCCAAACTCACACTTGATCTGCCCAAATTCTCTAAGTTGGAGTCCTTGCACTTCATACCTGAGAATTTAAGATCAAAACCTCCATTTCTTGGACCTCTTGTAAGTATTCCTTCGTTCTTTTACGCGTTTTAAGCACGAAAGTCAAACAGTGTTTGACTTTCAGCTTTGACCAGTCTATGGTCAACACGAATTTCGTTTGAACTTCGCAACGTGAGCGTAATCACGATGGTCATAGTCCTTTGTGACTATACCTACTGATTATCACGTTATTTAGGCATAGTGACGAGTCGTAGTTTCGGTCAAAATGCGCATTTTTGCGTATTTTGCAACCAAACTATTCTTGGGTATCAAAACCGTTTGTTTTGATACCAAACTTGTTTTCTAACTTCGTTAAACTTGTTTTAACATGTTTAGCTCGTCACTTTAGGATTAGTGCTTATATAGGGTCGTAAGATAAGCGGTCTAAACAACCGCTTAGACTTTCAAACCCGACCCGTTTGGTCGATCATTAGGATCCGACCAAACACATTAGGTGACCATAGTTGTATAGGGAATAACTGTCACACCCCCAAAATCCACCATGCGGAGTATCACCGCTTGGAGGCGTGACATGACCAGGATCGAGCCACCAATCATATTAAACAACATAATTATGTAAATAAAACCAACCACAATACAATTGGTGACCAAAAGAGAGTAACCGATTTTAAGTTAACAGCGGAAGCGTAAAACGTAAGTCCAAAACATAAGTTCCATAGTTCATAAGTTTAAAGTCCAAAACGTAGGTTTAATAAGTTCATAAGGACTTAAATATTAAGCACAGAACACAACAGTCCGTATCCCACAATGACCTCCTCCTCATGCAAGCTCCATAAGCGTCTAGCGACCTGTAAGGCATGTAACAACGAGTCAACAACAAAGTTGAGTGAGTTCACGGTTGGTTGTTTAGTTTTAAGTTGTTTCTGAAAACGTGGTTTGGCTTTCGTTGGCTTATTGTCGTGGGGGTTACCCCGTAGTTGAAAGTATGTTTAACCAGTTCCTTTTATTACCCAAACCATATCCATAATCAGTGGGGACTTTCCCATGTGAACCACTAGACCGATATCGACAACTGACGAACAATAGTTGTGCCCTACGTCAATGTTCTATCATCATTGACAGTTTTCCATAGTCCATTAGTACACGCCCGTTCGGACGACACGGTGTGAGGTTTGTTAAACCTAATAGCGCTATTAACTAATGACCCGCTCGCCATTGGCCTCGACGATTAAGTCGATATAAAATGAGGGACTTCATGATAGAGTTTTGTCTAGTAAGTTTTAAGGTTGTTGTCCTACCCAAGGAGGACGAACGTACGTATTCTACCCAAGGAGAATACGCAGGATTAATATTGGCATCCTACCCATGGAGGATGGCCGTACATATCCTACCCAAGGAGGATATGTAGATTCCATTTTTGTTTCTTAACCCATTCCCAAACCACCGGGAATCCCATGCCTTGTAGAAAGTGTGAACTCACCTCGGTTGCTCGGTTTGACTCTCAAAATAGCTAACAGTCAAGGTCGGTCAATCACGTCCTAATATGATTACCAGTTAGTCATTTAGTGGTTTTCAAATAGAGCACAAAGTTCCTACACGTATCTATCACATTACATGCATTCACTTTAACGGTTTATGCCCATATAAGCTTCCCATCTATTCCCGTTCATAAGCAAACATACGACATTGCACATAACACTTTTATTGACATATAACATGTTAGATTATTCTCAGATAACCTACCCGACATTTAGACACGCAAATCACTACTTATGTCGTTTCAGTTTTAATCTTCAAAACTGGGCTGTTTTCGGGGATTTAAATAAAATAGTTAACTTATTCCAAAAATTCCCAACTTTTTAAAGAAGGTCTTAAACGATCCAAATATTATTGTGTAAAAAGCTCGGGATCCAATTCATCACCAATATTTTATAAAAATTCATTTTCCGGACTGCAATCAGATTCATCACTTTTTGACTGCAGTCCACGAAATAATTCATTAAAAATTCATCGTAAGTCCGATTTACGAAATTCCAGTGGGAGAATTACAAATGCATCAGTGGTCATCTATTGTACAAATTTCATGGGCCGATTCAACACAGAACTCAAGTTATGACTAAAAAAATATCGCCCATTTACTGCAGTAAAAACTCAGCTTTAGTTGCTGTTACAAAAAAGGGTCTTTAAAAATAGTAAACGAAGTCCAAAAATTATGATTCCAGTGCCATTAGAACCGTATTTCATAATACATAAATCTAGGCTTCAGAAAATACATTTTCTGCTTTATTAAGGTCCGGTTACAGCCAACTGAAGTTGCCTGTAATCACTAAACAGCTTCCTGTTTTTCAGCTTTTAACATTCTAATGCGAGTTATATTGGTTCCGTTAACATGTTCAGCGAATAAAAACATTTCTAGTAATCAATATTAACAAGTAAATCATCAAGTAATCAACAACGAAATCAAAACAACCTCATACTAACATAAATACATCATGTTTCATCTTTATATTAAGCTTTATGTTCATGTTTTTTGTTTAACCTTTTAGCGTTCTTGTGACAATCATCATACTACAACTTGTAACCAAGAAATAAGATGAACAAGGGTTTGTCAAGAGCTTACTACTAGCACAAGGCTAGGGTAGAATCTAGTGAAGATGATGAGAAAAGATGATGGAAAAAGCAATAGCAAAGCCCTTTTTTTAAGCTCCACAAGTTTGCACTTTCTTGAATCACCTTAGATGCTAGAATGTAACTCAAAGATGGATGAATGTGGTGGACTTGGGGTGGTGATGGTGGCGGTTTGGGGGTGAGCCGAAAGAGGGAGAGAGAGGTGAGGGAGTGATGGTGATCTTTGAGTGTTTAAGTGAGAAAGATGATATGGTAAGATTTTATAAGGATTGCACCATACTTGTAATCTTTCATATCTAATATTTTGTATATAGAATCAAGCAAGCATCAAATCAAATATATGGAAATCTCATGAGATACGGTGATCTTGGTGGTGGGTCCCTTGGACCGATTTCTAGTATGGGGGGGTGTTAATTGTAAAATTTCATGGTAGATGGTAAGTACTAGTTAATTTCCAAGTAGGTGTTTACATATGTTAGTTACTAGAGAATTTAGTGGGTGTTATGGTGTACGGGGACCATGACCAGCCCAAAAGTAATTAAATAATGTGTTTGACAAATATTTGGTGTCCCGGGTAATGTCCGGTTGTTCGGTCGGATACTGTTCCGTTAAAGTGTTTAATTATTCCATAAAGTGTCTTATATATATATATATATATATATATATATATATATATATTTGTAACACTTTTAATTCCTAATATATAGGAGAATATTCAGGACCATTTAGTAACTTTTCTGCACAATACTGGTAAGTTAACAAACAAGCACATGTAAGTATGACACAGTAATCAGGAAATAGTTAAGTAATTCAACACAGTCACCAAGCACTTTAATTATCATTAATAAATCGTACGGATACATGAAATCATGAGGGTTGTCACAATAACCTTCCGAGGTTATACCTTATGGTCACTACGTTTAGTTAGTTGTATGATAGGTAGTTTATATGCCTTAGGTAAATGACCAAAATGCTCTTTTCGAGCATAAATTCATTTTAAGCATATGTAACCTAAATTTTGACATCTAAACTGATTAGGCAACATTATTAGACATGTTAAGGCATATATTACTTGTCATAGGACTAGTTAGGCGGTCCGAACGCGTTTTACGCGAACGACGCGTTAAAGTAGCATAAGCTACCTAAACGAGTCGTAACGGGTCGTAAGCACTTAGGATAGGTTTCGTTTTAGAATGTAGGCTTTGTTAAACCATACTACATGAGTTCCTATACTCATTTGGTTTCGAAACCTCATTTTATCCGATCCTCCGATTTAGGTCCGGTTTATTAACATAGATACCTATATTAGGTGCCGATTGATTCCGTGATCTTTCTAGCATTGCTTGGTTGTTATCTAAAGACTATTGAGCAATCGTAAGTGAGTACATAGACCCCTCTTTTACTGTTTTTCAAACGTTTTGGGGTGAAACACATGTGCCTACTTGTTACTTTCGTGCTTTCCATGTTTTCATATCATATGCTTGTTATGTTCATTAGTACACTTATAGTACATGATTTTATTATGTTTTCGCTATGTATGTCCATTTAGTGCATACTTAGTGCATTGTTTTACATTACATTTCATGCTATTTATGTCCATTTAGTGCATACCTAGTGCATTGTTTTACATTACATTTTATGCTATGTATGTTCATTGTTGCATACTTAGTACATTTGTTTTACATCACATGCTATGTATGTCCATTTGTTGCATAGTCCATTTGTTGCATACTTAGTACATTTGTTTTACATCACATGCTATGTATGTCCATTTGTTGCATACTTAGTACATTTGTTTTACATCACATGCTTACATTTTGGTATGACATTTGGTTTGTTTAAATAGGACAAAAATACGTTCATTAACATTGGCCATGCCGTTCGTTAGTAGGTAGTGGTACCATAGGAATTGACAACTCCCGTTCCTGAAATCCTAGGTTTGTTTGGATGGAAGGAATGACCGAATTCGATACACATAATTCAGATAAACCTTTAATTTGTTTAAGGGTTTGTCGCCACAGTCTCAAGGCTTGAATGTATGCATTTTTACAATACCGTATAGATGTTTGTATCAGTAGAGCATGTAGTTATTTTACAAAACATAACTTTGATTTATTTCAATACCTTGTTTTGTGCATTTTACCTATGGTTTAGTTGATATATTTCACTTGCCATACATGACATTTGGATACACATTACATGATTTACATTCGACATAAACATTTTGACATTGGTTTACACATTACATGATTTACATTTTGACATTTGACAATTATTTACACATAAACATTTGACAATTGGTTTAAACAAGACAATTTGGTGGTTTGTTTGGGTAAGTGATTTAAGTAACGAGACGTGTGTAATATGATAAAGGCATGGTGGATACGCCGCTGGTACTTCTATATATAAGTGCTTTTGTGATATTACATATCGTAGCATTATTTAAATCATTTCATTTTAGACATATTACATATTACATAAATAACAGATTTTCGCAAGACATTGTTTTACAAAACAGTTTATTTTATACAACTCATTTTACTTGGTTATTTAACTAACCATACACTTTTCTTTTATATATAATCTGATTTCTTATCACATTTTCATATGATTTATAAAAGAAAACACTTAACAAGATTCATGACTTAATTTTTATTAAACATTTCTTTAAACTTAAGTCGTGAATCCAATTTTAACAAAACCTATGTATCTCACAGGCATTTTTATGCTGACGTACCTATTTTCACATGTGTTTCAGGAGCTGATGCATAGGTTTGATCAGGATACACTGGGGTGGACTCGGACCTTAGTGACATAAAAGAAGCAAGATTAGTTTAAATAATGTTATGTACTCTTGTTTCTTTTGTTTAAAGACAATGTAACCCCTCTTGTTTATAAATAAAACAAAACTTTAATTTCCATGGTTGTAAAACAATAATTCTGTTGCAACACTCCCCGACGTTTCCGCGGCGGTTTGATGTTTTACGCGGTCGGGGTGTGACATTGGGCCTAGCCCAAAATGAGTTTTATGAGTCCATAAATTCAATAACCTTGCATTTTTATAAAAATTCACCGAGTATAGAATTTTTAGGATGTTCCTTTCCTTATAAAATACTTAGTAATTTTTATAGATTTTCAACTTTTCGAATTTTGTTATTGGTAATGTATATATGTATTCATTAAGCATCTGAAAATGTATTATTTTTAGACTCGTCATCGTAGCAGTTCCTCGCAATGACGATACGCCCATTTTGTTGTCGTCGGTTGTTATGTATTCCTTTTTCGACTGATTTGTTTACATGTCTTATTTGATCGATTTAAATATATTTTATTTCTTAGGAATATTTTTATGTAATTTTTGGTTCCGATCGACCGTATTGTCCGCTCGCTCGTTTAACTCCTTTAGGGATGTGATATACATAAAGGAGTTTTATGTATTCCTTTTAATTTAGCATTTATTTGTAATATGAGGATATTGGTGTATTTGTATTTATGTGTATTTATACTTGTCATCTTTCAAGTATTTTCTTGGTATCCTTCGTGTATTATTTAGATCACCCTAATATATCTAAATACATACACTTAACACATAATATATATATACACCTTAATGAGTTTTCTAAATATATATTTTTCCTAAAAATATATATATTTATAAGTTTCCATTTTTAACTTATAAAATCCATTATAAATAATTTAGAAACTTACTTAGATGTTTAATACTTAAATTTTTCACCAAAAAGTTCGTTTAACCATGATTAAAATCCTTAAGCGCGGTTAACCATTTTAATCACACTTTAACCCCCGTTTAATCATGATTTTAGAAAACTTCGCCATAGTTTCCCCTAAACTATGGCGTTTCCCACGTTATCAAAACACGTTTAATCATCAAATCAATTTTTTCAAAATCACCACAAATATCAAGTATCTCCAAACATCAATTTAACACAATAATCACACTTATTCCTTCAAAGTTTCATCATGAGCATTATTTTGATTAAACTTTCAAGACTTTAAAGTAACCATTTTTCAAGTTAATTATTTCCATAAACTTGATTATACTTGTTTTACACTTTTAAAAATTCCCACATCTTTATGTAAAAATTTCCAAAACTTTTATACCACACGTTTTATAAATAAAATTACATATACTTTTTTATGTTAAAAATCAAGTTCATTAGTGTTTTAAAAGCCTTGGTTCATGATTATTCTGAGTTTAATCTTTCAAGAATCACTAATCAAAGTTCACATACATAATGCTCATAATCTTTGAATTTGATGATCTTGTGTGATTTAAACATACATATGTTTAAATTACATTTTAAGTCTAACATGACAAGATTAGCACTAATCTAAATTACTAAATGATATAAATCACAAGATCATCATAAATCTAGACTTTAATCCAATAATCTTTACAAAATCAACATAATCATCAAGATTACACCAACTAACTACACTAATCTACACAAATAATCACATAATAAGTTATGATTAGTAGATTATTAAGTTTGAGATTAGGGTTTATGATTATATTTTTCTTAAGCTTCAAGATAATCAAATTGTACTTCTTAAATCTACCCATAATAAGAAGCTTAGTTAAAATAAAGCTTACAACTTTGCACAAGCTAAACAAGGTGATTAAGAAAGATTAAGCTTCCAAGAAAGTCCTTAATGAAGCTCCATGCTTAACCCTTGCATTGATGACCTTAAAATGCCTTGAGTGTGGGTAATTTATGGTGTTTAATGGTGATTTATGGTGAGTTTTTGTGGGGGTCTTGGAGCCGTGAATATGGAGGTTCCAAAGGGTTGTTTTGGTTTCAATTTTAGTGATAAGAAATGGTAGATAAGGATATGTTTCAAGTATGGTAAAAAAAGATTGGTATAAACACAAAATTCAACAACATATCTTCCACAACCATACCTCATATCTTGCAAATATTCATCAAAGATCAAGTTGGGTGGTACCGACGAAGTTTTGTCGCAAGTTGTTATTCCGCCGTCAAGCGATGCATGAAGTGATTTCGAGTCCCGAAATAAGCTTAACTAGTTCGTCATGTCTTCCGTTTAGTTGTTTCGGTGTCAGAAATATTATTTATTAGCTTGTCGGTTCTAAAACGGACAAGTTGTGGGGGTTGCAACAAAGCACAGAAAGCTTTTGTTTCGGACACCCCATTAATATCTTCATATTGTTTTCATGTATTTGTCATCGTTTGTCATAATTACGGAGTCTCGGAAATGCTAAATTAATAGTTTGGATGAGTTAGAGTTGTGATATTTTTAACCGAACGGACGATTTTGTGATTTGGGCGTTGTACCGGAAAGTTTTGTATTATTGCAAGATGTGTTTCCACATTAGTGTTTTCTTATATATATGGACTCATTTATGCCATTCGTGTGTCGTTTTTCATCGTTTCGTTTTGTTTCAGCAACTTTGCTGGCATGAATAGTGTAACCGTAAATAGTGCGCGCAACACTTTTTACCAACACTTTTAGGACATTGTTCGATTGGTTTCGCAATACGACGAAAACCAACATATGTTATAGTATTATTCTCTTGTCCTAACACTGTTATCTAATGTACACTCCAGTTATGTAATTAAATTATGCTAATTGCATGAGATTATATCTAAAAATAGTGATTAGACTATACGGAATTTCTGGTTATTTGCCATATGTCACATTGTTAAGGATGAAAAAACTTGTGGTGAAGATCAACATGTCTTCTTTCCTTTTGATACTTTTGGTCCCCTTGCTCTTGAAGCTGTCGATTTTCTGAACAGATTAGTGTAGAAGGTCGTGCATAACAATTTTTTGACGCCGAGAAATCAGAGTTTTGTTTTCGGTAGAATTGAATTTTCTTTTTAAAAAGGAGTTGCGGCATAAATTGTTGCCTCTTTGCCTGCCTTATGTAATTTTCCTTTAAAAAGTTATTACTTCTTAGTGAATCAAAATATTAACATTAATATTAAAATAACAAAAATAAAAAAAATAAAAAAAATTAAAATTATTCTATTATGTGTATATATTAATTTCCATGGAGCATGAATAGTGTTTATATATTTTATTATTTTAAACATAAATTATTTTTTATTATAATTTAAAAAATACGATATTTTATAAAATTTTGGGTATATGTCTACGACATGCTAATTTTTATCTACGTCTTATATAAAGTAACGTCGTATACAAGTTTCGTTATTTTAATAACATAATATAATGTTTTATAAAATTTTGAATATATCGTTGGAACGTGCTTAGTTTTATCCATGTTTTTATCAAAAATTTATTTAAAATAGAACGAGTCGGATATAATTGATTTTTTTATTCTTTAGCATGACAATCCAAACCAATTCTTTTGAATAACACTGGTATCAGTATCTGTTTTATTGATTGTATCGATATAAAACAAATGTCGATATCCTCTTAGGCATATCTTTATTGGCTGCAATATCGAGTGACGATATCCTACCGATACCGTAACGAAACGAACCGATATCGATCGAATTTCTGGCGCAACACGCGGAAAATCTCACTAGTTAGAATTAACCCTATAGCAAATATTAATTTACTATGGTAAAGTTTAATAATACTATATTTTTAAATACATATTTAAAGCTAACTAGTTTTATACCCACGCTTGTTGCGACGTGCAAGACCGAGTTGTTCTCGTTTGATCACTCAATAACTGTCACAACCCCTGACCCCACCCTAGGAGCGGGAAGCGGGAGCCGTGAACCAGTCAGAATATCGCTGTTTATTAATTATGCAGCGGAAAATTTTTCATCAGGATCGTAGTTAGGAAATAATTTCAGAGTTTGTAAAACACCAAACTTTTAATATTAAACAAATGGGCTAAAACCCATATTTAATTCAATTGTTTTTATAGGGATAAACCCAAATAAATAAAACATAATTTTCTTCTTTTATTCAGGTATTTATAGCCACTTTATTTAAGCCTCCAGTGCTCCATAGCTGGCTACTATTATGTTTACAGCAAATTACCTTAAACACGTTTTGAAAATATTTTATCAGTAATAAATACTGGCGAGTTCATTCTATTTTTATAAAATATGTTGTTATACCTTACAGCATTAAGGGTTTTTATATTTGTTTATATTTACCCAACAACTCAATCAATATTTGTCACATGGTGGGAGTTCCGATGTGACGGTGGTCATCTCACTCATTGGCTCACTTTCGTCCAATAGTGAAGTTTATCAAGTAATACATATATCGTATATCTTATTATTATTTAATGGTATCTGTCACTAGGCGGTTCCCGTGACGGTTGTCAAATCACTGTCGATCATTCTTTCAACTAGTGACTCTGGTCATATCACTGTTGATCATTATTTCAACTAGTGACTCTGGTCATAATACTGTTGATCATTCTCTCAACTAGTGCCTTTGGTCATATCACTGTTGATCATTCTCTCAACTAGTGACTCTGAACTTAGTAGTGTCCCATGACATTACCTTGTCAAATATATTTTCGATGGCATAAAACCAATTAGCCTAGAAAATGAAATATATAATTTTCTGTCAAATTAATAGCTATAACTATATCAAATATAATATATTAATTAAATAATTGTAATATTATTGTTTAATATTTTATCGTGACTAAGATTTAAACTATAATCTTAGTATATTAAAAGTAGAATATATTATATTTGACATATCTATACTACTTTATTAAGTAAACAGGGTTTTTTGCCTTTTGGTAATTTGCCACACATACAAACTTTAAAGCATTGTGTACAAATGTTAGAGGGGTCAAATGGGACATTATCCAAAGTTTTAAGACGCCTAGAGGGCAATCCAGCGATTTCACCTCTGCGTCGTTTCCCCTTATCATTCAATGGGATTCAATGCCTGCCTCTCTACCATCAAATTTAAGTGTCGCCTTCACTTCCATGCTCCTGATCTACAACTCTACACTACCATATGCGAACGACAGAGAGAGAGAGAGAGAGGGAGAGAGAGAGAGATGCGCCATTGCCATCACCGACTCACTGTCACCGCCACCGACTCCCCACCACCGCCACCACTGCTTCCGTTGCTTTTTATTTGCTAGATGAAAACCCAATTTGAGAAGATGAGATTCGACTATCACTTCGATGTCTTTAATACTACAATGGTATCGATAATAACTGCAATAGTCATCCTAGCAGCAACCCTAGGGTAAGAAACACTTCAACATGACTACAATTTCAACAATTGTATGTTACAATTTTCTTTCTACAGTTATCTTAACTTGAATCTTGAATATTGAATTGGAATTTAAGTTTGATTCTTTATGAGTTTTTTAGTTGAATATTGAATTGGAATTACAGTTATCTTAATCTTGAACTTGAATCATGAAGTGTTGTTCTTGTTCTGTTATCATATGGGTTTTAGTTGATGATTCAAATCTTTAGTTGGGTTGGATGAAAGTAATTGTTTTGATCGGAATATTGGGGTGTTTGGTTTGCAAATCTTGAAAAGGGGGAGTGCCAATCTGGTAGTGATTATTAGTTTTTATTATATATTAATAATTAAATGTGTGATTATGTTTTACTATCTAAATGACAGGAAGTTCGTGGAGCAGCGATGAGTCCCAAAACATAAATAGTGCACTCGTGTAGGAGAGTAAGTTCTTTCTTTGACACTATAATATGACATGCGGCTTTTGAATCATGTTTCTCATCATCAAGTCTACTTTCTTTCTGCAGTTGCTTGGTGAGAGGCAGAGTGCAAATGTGCTAAACTTTCTTGAAGCTATTAACGGGTAAAAGGCTCTTTCTCTCTTATCAAAATAAACTTCATTAGAGCAACTATGTCAAATGTTGTGCACTATTTATGCGTCAAAAGAACGTTTCTTGTATTATGTTGAAGATCGGAGTTTATCTCTGTGTTCTACTTTGCAATGGCATAACGCAAAGCACACATGTAGTGGGCAATCCGAAAACTCCATAAAAATTTGGAAATTAAATGTTTAAGCATTATTTAGTGCCAGATATTGATGGTGGCAATTTCAATTTAACCCATATGTATATAGTTGAGTATATTTGGTTTATTATTTAGCCCTAACGGTCAACGGGCTGAACGTTGAATAGGTTGAAGATCGGCCAAATTGTACTTTTAATGCTTATAACTTCCTAAGTCGTTTTACTCAAATACATCAAATTGTATTGTAATATCCAATTATTGTAGATTTGTAGTATATAAAAAACATTAAATATTAATTAAAAAGGGAAAAAATGTTTGTGGACCAACCTTTTTCAAGCTGGACTTTTTTGATCCGTCATCCAACCCGCTCATTCTCATTTTGTCTCCCAATCCATGATTTGGTTCAAGATAGTGGTCTAATGAAAATATCTTTTTTTTTTTGTTCAGGAGACCATACATCACGGAAGGATTAAAGAAATTACAGTGTCGCTCCCTAATCTTTGTGTTAGAAAATTCTCTGTTCAATTCTGATTCTCTTTACATGACGTCAAAACTAGATAGAAGATTCAGTGCATTGGTAGAGGCAACGATATCTCTAAAAATTATAAACCTATAAACACAAAAAGTCATGTATATCATTTGAAATGAACATATTATTGTATGCATTTATAGGTTCAAGGATGTGGATCAATTGTAACAGAAGAGCAACCAGATGCAATGTTGATACCACTGGAATACTTCCACACCGGTTACAGGCTCTGTCGGCCCGCTGAGACAGACGTAAGCCCAAGAAGCCCATGAAGCCCAACTTCCATCTCCCCCGAACTTTATACGCCAGAAAGCATGGGCTTAAAACTAAAGCCCATTAAGACTCGACTTTCACAATCTGAAAGGAGAGGTAAGATGGTATATTTGCAAGATTTTGAAATTATGTGTATGTCATGAGATGTATTTGAGGATTAGTATGAAAGTATATAGATACAGGAGAGAAATTTATTGAGAGCAAAGATTGAAATAATCCAAAAAAATAATAATAATAATAACTAGACAAAGGATAGTCATGTATATCTGGAAAAAATAATGGTTATGTTCATATGATTACAAAAGTAAATGTTTGTGATTGAAATGTAATTTGTTTAGCGTATAGTTCTTATGATAACAATAAGAATATAAACATGTGATACGGATGTTAAATATACATACGTGTATGTTCGTCTCCTATGTAAGTTGTAAAACAATAAGAATATAAACATGTGATTGGGATGCTAAACTTGTATATATATATATATATATATATATATATATATATATATATATATATATATATGGGCTAAAAGGAATGAGTATCACCTTGCAAATTGTCGCCCCCGCAGCAACGCACGGGTAAACCCACTAGTTTTATTATGATATACATTATTTTATAATGTTAATTAGTAATTTAGGTTTATTAAATATATTTTCTTTAATGTAACTAATATACTTTAATAATGATTAATAAGGCTCTATTTTATATACACACTATTTAGATTCATTTCAATCAAACATTAAATTTATTAATTATCATATATCGTTTGCATTCACATCATATATCACTGTTGTCATATGTTACATTGTTTTTTTTTTACCAAATAGAAGGTAGAACAAAATTACATTACGATGCTTTGTCAAAACTCAAAACAATATGATGTTGATGAATCTAATAATTAGTGATTTATAGCATAAATTTAATGGGGTAAACAATTTTATTTGGTTTATATCTTTTTTTATTGAAGAAAATTTGAGACCATGCGGATTTTCACTTCTAACTTTGTAAGTGTGTAATTAAATTTATTAACTTATACATTGTAACAAAAATATTTCTAAGATAAGATTAGTTTAGTAATGATGACAAAAAGAGATTTTTGTTAAATGATTTAATAGTGTAATAGCATTTTTAAATATAACTTTATCACAAAAAAAGGTGATAAAAAGGAGAATGACTCACAAACTATGAGAAAAGAGAATGGATTCACTTTGTAACTTTTAAGGTTCAACCAAAAGTCTCCTGTTATAAGCTTGGGTAGAAATCCTGAGCTATTTAATAAAATATATAATGCACTCATGTTAAGTATAGTAACCCAATTCAACTTTATCCCTACGTCACGAGACAGAACCCCAACGAACTTAGTCGGGCATAGCCTTGACATGCATTACGGGTGTCACACCCCGACCACGTAAAACAACGAAACGTGGCGGAAACGTCGGGGAGTGTTGTAACAGAATTAATGTTTCACAACCATGGAAATTAAAGTTTCGTTTTATTCATCAAACAAGCAAGTTACATTGTCTTTAAACAAGAAACAAAGAGTACATAACATAAATTAACTAGTTCTTGTCTCGTTTTAAGTCACTAAGGCACAGGTCCGCCTAAGTATGTCTTGATAAGTCCTATACATCATCTCCTGAAAACACATGTGAAAATAGGTACGTCAGCATAAAAATGGCTGTGAGATACATAGGTTTTGAGAAAATAGGATTCATGACTTATGTTTGAGAAAATGTTTAGTCATGAACCTTGTAATTTGCTTTGTCTTGTAAATCATTTGAAAAACGATAAGATCAGATGATATGTATAAATAAGATAATAATGTATGGTTAAATGAATAACCATGTAAAATGAGTTTGTATAAGATAAGTTGTTTGTAAATCATTGTCTTGTGAAAAGTATGTTATTTGTTTACAATGTTATATGTCTCGAATTGAAATGATTCAAATAACGCTACAATATGTGATACCATACAAACACTTATATATAGGAAGTACCAGCGGCGTATCCACCATGCTTGTATCATATTACACACACCTCGTTACTTAAATATCTTACTCCAACCAAACCACCAAGATGTAACGTTTAACGATTGTAGAAATGTTTATGTATAGTCAAATGTCTATTGTCAAATGTAAATCATGTCAACAGATACAAATGGTTCACACGGTTCAACAGTTACAAACGGTTCATATAATCAAAGGGTTACGACGGTTCACATAGTCAAATAGTTACAACGGTTCAAAATGTAGTATAATGTGTTCATATGCTGGATGAGCATATGCAACAGAAATGCAATGCAATGTAAAACAATGTACTAAGTATGCACACAATGGACATACATAGCATGAAATGTAATGTAGAACGATGTACTAAGTACACACACAATGGGCATACATAGCATGTAATGTAAAACGATGTACTAAGTACGCACACAATGGGCATACATAGCATGAAATGTAATGAAATCATGTACTATAATGTACTAATGAACATAGCAGGTATATGATGTGAAAGCATGGAAAGCATGAAAGTAACAAGTAGGCACATGTGTTTCACCCCAAAACAGTTTGGAAAATAGTAAAAGAGGGGTCTATGTACTCACTTGAGATTGCTCAGTAGTCCTTGAGTAACAACCAAACAATGCTAGAGATCACGGATGTCAAACGGCACCGAATATAGGTAACTTCAATAATAAACCGGACCTAGATCGGAGGATCGGATAGAATGAGGGTTCGTAAACCAAACGAGTATGGAGACTCGTGTAATATGGTTTAACAAAGCCTACATACTACAATGAAACCTAACCTAAGGGCTTTCGACCCATCGCGACCCATTAAGGTAGCTTACGCTACTTTAACGCGTCGTGCGCGCAAAGCGCGTTCTAGACGTCTAACTAGCCCTATGACAAGTGTTATATGCCTAAACAGGTTACATAATCAGTTATGTGACAAAAGTTTAGGTTACATATGCTTAATTACCAATTATACATGAAAAGGGTATTCTGGTAATTTACCTAAGGCATATAAACTACCTATCATACAACTACTCAAACGATGTGACCATAGGGTATAACCTCGGAAGTTTATTCCCTATATGCTATGGTCCTAAAGTATTTGGTCGGATCCTAATGATCGACCAAAATGGGTCGGGTTCGAAGGTATAAGCGATTTGTTAGATCGCTTACCCTTACGACCCTAGACAACGTGGTAATCAGTAGGCATAGTCACAAGGGACTATAACCATCGTAATTACAATCACGTTGCGAAGTTCAAACGAACTTCGCATTGACCATAAACTGGTCAACGCGGAACGTCAAACAAAGTTTGACTTTCGGACTCGAAAAGCAATAAAAGAACGAAGGAATACTTACGAAGGGTCCAAGAATGGAAGGTTTGAATCCGAACACTCTCAGGTATGAAGTGTTAAACACGACAACTTAGAGAGCAAGTTCAGATTCAAAGGTGTGGGGTTTTTGATCAAGACATGGGGGGTATTTATAGGATTCGTAGAGCCATTAAGATCGTTCCTCGTTAACCGTGCTTCAATCTCAACCCTCCACCTCAAAACCCTGGTTTTAGAAAACCATTTGAGCCCATGGTATTGCCCAAAACCGTGTGCCAAAGTGGAACGGACCAGATTCGATGTTTCTGCCAAGTTTCTGCCCAGATGAGGTGCTCGCGTAGCGCCACTGGTAAGGCATGAAGTGCTCGCGCTACGCTAGCATGTGCCATTTTCAGAAAAGTTTCAAAAATGGCAGAAATGGTCCCTGCAGCCCGTTTAAGCTATTTTCGATGCGTTTGAACCCCGTTAACCTCATTTCAAGGCTCTAAAATGAAGTTAAAGTATAGGGAACTCAAAACATGCTCAAAAATATCTCGGATGTCGGTTCGTTTGGCCGTACGGTTGCGTTGTTCGGTTAATTACGACGGGAGTCGTAACGAACGCAAAAACGGTCCAAATTGCGCGACGAATGGATTTTTGACAAGCCAAATACTAAAGCATAATATTATAATGCTTACATAAATTTTTGGAGGTCCGGATGTATTCAGAATGTAAGATATGCGCGAAAGTGCAAACTTGTGCACTTTTTGACGCTTTTAGTCCCTGAATGACCCAAAAGTTTATTTTAGCACACCGAACCCCTCAAAGCCTATTTCTAAGCTATATAAAGGATATTTAAGGTGTGTTTAACTTATGGTCATGTTACGGAATGTTCGTTACCGTTCAAATTGGCATACTTTCGCAGTTTGTCAAGTTTAGTCCCTATAAGCGAATTAACTTGTTTTTGCCATACCAAAGCCTTTAAAACTTATTTCTAAGTTATGTAAAGGTTATTTAAGGTATATTAAGCCTATTTCACTATTCCGGAGTGTTCGTTGGATTAAACTGGTTATATTTACGCATCAGAGCGCGTATAACCCTCCAGAAAGCGATTTAAAGCTTGAAATCGAACAAGAGTTGATATGTGCAAACGATACACATATTTATACAAGTCCAAAGTATAAAATACAATATTTCATTGGTTTGGCATTTGTTTGATGGTTGAAGTGACACAGGTGTTACAGTCTCCCCTACTTTAGGAAATTTCGTCCCGAAATTTAGTTTTAGAAGAAACTTGTGGGGACGACGGTGATGTTTTCGCTTTGAATGAACCCCTTGAACCCTAAGTAGAACTCTGGGCCATGATAGGGTTCTTAGCGAAATTGTCAATCCCTCAAAGTAAAGTCCTTGTAGCAGCAAAACATGGAGTTTCAAACTATGGATAGGAGAACGTTTCCCATGAAGACTTATCATAGGAAACTTAAATTCACGATTGGGAAGTGTAAGATAAAATGACATCGGTCAAAGTCCAAGACTTTTCCCGTATCATTACTCTTGTCACTATTGGTCCTTACACATGACAAAACTTCCTGTGGTTTCTGTGCACTGAATTCCATAATTATGTAGGCCTCCATAATTACGTACTTCCTTGCACAGTCCGCACAGTTCATTTCATAATGCGTATGGGAAAAAAAATCAAACCAATAATCCTATGGTGATTTAACTTGACTGCAATAGAGTCTCTTTAACTAGGTCACCAAAGGATTAGATCAACGAACAATCTCTTCAGCTAAACTACCCAAGAGAAATATTTAACTACATCGACGTAGGATGTCTTTAACTAGATTGTCGAACCAATCTCTTCAACTAAACTACCCAAGAGGAATATTTAACTACATCGACGTAGGATGTCTTTAACTAGATTGTCGAACCAATCACTTCAACTAAACTACCCAAGAGGAATATTTAACTACATCGACGTAGGATGTCTTTAACTAGATTGTCGAACCAATCTCTTCAACTAAACTACCCAAGAGGAATATTTAACTACATCGACGTAGGATGTCTTTAACTAGATTGTCGAACCAATCTATTCAACTATATCAACACATGTTGTCCTTAAACTTTGGAATAGTACTTTATAATCCAAGGGACTTAACTACAACGTAGAAGTCCATTAAGGATTTAAGATAATACCTTTTTTAATATCCTACTACGAATCCCTCATATGAAGGTATGAAAGATTCTACGAGGATTTGGATAGCGAATATCCAGTGTATACAAAAACACAAAATGCATAAAAGGAAAGACAAGATGCATAAACACATAGTCACATAACCACAAAATTGTTTATCTAGATCTTTAATTTGTAAGTTTTGTTTTGTTAATTACGTACATGCATTTAAAGCACACTAGGAATCCATTTCATGGATTTCATTTGGTACTTTAAACATTAGCAAGAATCTAACTATGAAGATAGAAAGATCTTCCAAAAATTTGATTTCGTTTTCAAGAAAACGCAATATTCGAATTAAGGTACAATAATTTGAATATACGGAAATACCCTTAGGTACCCTATTAAGAATTTATAGTGGTACTTTGGGTATTCGTACAGAGTTGTAACTTGCGCCTTGTACTTCGTTTCCTTGGAAGAAACGGGTACTTTGGATTTCCGTGGAAAATGCAAGAGATAATAAAATGGAAGAAATTACGGGGTAGTCTGTTCTTCAAGGAATACGGTTCCTTGATTGTTGGTATTGTAGAGGATACGTTGTTTATACATGCCATCACATTTGTACATTGCAATGTAAAATAAAAAGATTTATTTATAAACAACAACAACTGTTTCATGGACCTTGACTACAAAAGAAAATAATACATAAGGCTTGATTATTTCTAAACACATTGTCTTCTAGTCGGTCCGATGCTCATCCCTGCGCTGGATTCACATTAGCAAGCTTTGGGCAATTTCTTCGGAAATGGCCCATCTCGCCATAGTTGAAGCAAGGACCTAGTGGAAGACGAGCTTGAGCAGGATTTACTTGAGGTTGGTTTGGACCACCTTGGTTTGGGGTAAATCGACAAGCATTTGCCAGGTGACCGAGTCGCCCACATGATGCACGTAAACGACACTGTAGGTGAGCTAAGTGGTGAGCATTACATTTGTCGCATATCGGTGCAGTACCGGCATAAGGTTTCTTTGCAGGAGGTTGAGTTGGTTGGTTGCGGGTGTTTTGGTTGGGTTGAGCAGCAATCGCACAATTCTGCGAAGCCTTACGCTTCTTAGACTTCTCAGGGGATCCAGTCTGTTCATCCATGGTCTTTGATTCCTCGATTGGCTTCTTGTCACCCTTTCGAAAAAGCTTACGTTTCCTGATCTGAGATTCAGTCAGGGTTGCAGCTAGCTCAATGGCCTGCCTAACCGTAGTGGGGTTACTACCAGTAACAATGTCCTGAACTGAGTCAGGGAGACCATCAATGTATTTTTCGATCGCCTTATCCAAAGGCGTAACCATGGTAGGACACAACAGGCTCAGCTCCTCATATCGATCAGTGTAGGCTCGATGTTCACCGCTGTCTTGCTTAAGATCGTCGAATTCCCTTTCCAATGCCCTGATCTCGTGACGAGGACAGAATTCCTTCATCATCAGTGCTCGAAGTTCTTCCCAAGTTTGGGCCAGTGCCACTTCGGCACCCCTATCTCTCACCACACCGTTCCACCACGTCAAAGCTCGTTTCTCAAAGACACTAGATGCGAAATCTACCTTTCGCTCGTTTGGACATTGAACATGCCTGAAGGTGCTCTCTAGACTCTCGAACCATTGCAGAAGTGCAGTCGCTCCTTGAGACCCAGAAAACTTTGATGGCTTAGCCGAGTTGAACGTCTTGAAGTTGCAGAGGGCATTATTGTTGTTGAGAGCTTGGTGACATTGAGCAACGATGTTCGGGATTGCAGCAGTCATTTGCTGTGTAATGACAGCTGCCAGCTCTTCAATAGATACCGGATTTTCGCGTCGTGGAGGCATTCTAAAAGGGGAAACAAGAGTGAAAACAAATGAAATGGCATTGGGTAAGAATAGGATGTTACAATTACCGAACAAATCATGGGTGATGGTCATTTGTTTGAACCACGAAGCAAACAAACAACACAAAGGCTAAGTCAAAGCAAATAGATCCTCATAATGTATCGCGAAGACATGCTTGCCTATAAGTGGACACTCACCCCAAGAGTTCCCAGGTAAGAGTGACTGGTCCGATTATGTGGATTTGTACGAACACTCTAGCCTTAGACAGAAAACCCAGTGTACAGGCATCCACTCTTCCAGTTTGCACGTGTTCACACTATTTAGGACCCAAAACTTTAACGAGAGTTTTGAAAACTCAAAGGGGTTCGAAACCTTATAACAGAGGGTTCAAAACCTTACAATAGAGGGTTCAAAACCTAGTAATCAATCATCCTAGAACAGATGATTAGTTTTCAAAGCGGTTTTGAAATTTATGTTCTTGTTGTGGTTGTCGCCTAAGGATAGGTGACGGTATTGTTTTATGACTAAACACAAGTAAACTCGCGTTAGGGTCCTAGGAAGGTTATAGACTAGGTCAAAGTATTACTAATAACCTAATTCCCTATAACCATTGGCTCTGATACCATCTTTTCTGTCACACCCCGACCACGTAAAACAACGAAACGTGGCGGAAACGTCGGGGAGTGTTGTAACAGAATTAATGTTTCACAACCATGGAAATTAAAGTTTCGTTTTATTCATCAAACAAGTGAGTTACATTGTCTTTAAACAAGAAACAAAGAGTACATAACATAAATTAACTAGTTCTTGTCTCGTTTTAAGTCACTAAGGCACAGGTCCGCCTAAGTATGTCTTGATAAGTCCTATACATCATCTCCTGAAAACACATGTGAAAATAGGTACGTCAGCATAAAAATGCCTGTGAGATACATAGGTTTTGAGAAAATAGGATTCATGACTTATGTTTGAGAAAATGTTTAGTCATGAACCTTGTAATTTGCTTTGTCTTGTAAATCATTTGAAAAACGATAAGATCAGATGATATGTATAAATAAGAGAATAATGTATGGTTAAATGAATAACCATGTAAAATGAGTTTGTATAAGATAAGTTGTTTGTAAATCATTGTCTTGTGAAAAGTATGTTATTTGTTTACAATGTTATATGTCTCGAATTGAAATGATTCAAATAACGCTACAATACGTGATACCATACAAACACTTATATATAGGAAGTACCAGCGGCGTATCCACCATGCTTGTATCATATTACACACACCTCGTTACTTAAATCACTTACTACAACCAAACCACCAAGATGTAATGTTTAACGATTGTAGAAATGTTTATGTATAGTCAAATGTCTATTGTCAAATGTAAATCATGTCAACAGATACAAATGGTTCACACGGTTCAACAGTTACAAACGGTTCATATAATCAAAGGGTTACGACGGTTCACATAGTTAAATAGTTACAACGGTTCAAAATGTAGTATAACGTGTTCATATGCTGGATGAGCATATGCAACAGAAATGCAATGTAAAACAATGTACTAAGTATGCACACAATGGACATACATAGCATGAAATGTAATGTAGAACGATGTACTAAGTACACACACAATGGGCATACATAGCATGTAATGTAAAACGATGTACTAAGTACGCACACAATGGGCATACATAGCATGAAATGTAATGAAATCATGTACTATAATGTACTAACGAACATAGCAGGTATATGATGTGAAAGCATGGAAAGCATGAAAGTAACAAGTAGGCACATGTGTTTCACCCAAAAACAGTTTGGAAAACAGTAAAAGAGGGGTCTATGTACTCACTTGAGATTGCTCAGTAGTCCTTGAGTAACAACCAAACAATGCTAGAGATCACGGATGTCAAACGGCACCTAATATAGGTAACTTCATTAATAAACCGGACCTAGATCGGAGGATCGGATAGAATGAGGGTTCGTAAACCAAACGAGTATGGAGACTCGTGTAATATGGTTTAACAAAGCCTACATACTACAATGAAACCTAACCTAAGTGCTTTCGACCCATCGCGACCCATTAAGGTAGCTTACGCTACTTTAACGCGTCGTGCGCGCAAAGCGCGTTCGAGACGTCTAACTAGCTCTATGACAAGTGTTATATGCCTAAACAGGTTACATAATCAGTTATGTGACAAAAGTTTAGGTTACATATGCTTAATTACCAATTATACATGAAAAGGGTATTCTGGTAATTTACCTAAGGCATATAAACTACCTATCATACAACTACTCAAACGATGTGACCATAGGGTATAACCTCGGAAGGTTATTCCCTATATGCTATGGTCCTAAAGTATTTGGTCGGATCCTAATGATCGACCAAAATGGGTCGGGCTTGAAGGTATAAGCGATTTGTTAGATCGCTTACCCTTACGACGCTAAACAACGTGGTAATCAGTAGGCATAGTCACAAGGGACTATAACCATCGTGATTACAATCACGTTGCGAAGTACAAACGAACTTCGCATTGACCATAAACTGGTCAACGCGGAAAGTCAAACAAAGTTTGACTTTCGGACTCGAAAAGCCATAAAAGAACGAAGGAATACTTACGAAGGGTCCAAGAATGGAAGGTTTGAATCCGAACACTCTCAGGTATGAAGTGTTAAACACGACAACTTAGAGAGCAAGTTCAGATTCAAAGGTGTGGGTTTTTTGATCAAGACATGGGGGGGGGTATTTATAGGATTCGTAGAGCCGTTAAGATCGTTCCTCGTTAACCGTGCTTCAATCTCAACCCCCCACCTCAAAACCCTGGTTTTAGAAAACCATTTGAGCCCATGGTATTGCCCAAAACCGTGTGCGAAAGTGGAACGGACAAGATTCGATGTTTCTGCCAAGTTTATGCCCAGATGAGGTGCTTGCATAGCGCCACTGGTAAGGCATGAAGTGCTCGCGCTACGCAAGCATGTGCCATTTTCAGAAAAGTTTCAAAAATGGCAGATATGGTCCCTGCAGCCCGTTTAAGCTATTTTCGATGCGTTTAAACCCCGTTAACCTCATTTCAAAGCTCTAAAATGAAGTTAAAGTATAGGGAACTCAAAACATGCTCAAAAATATCTCGGATGTCGGTTCGTTTGGCCGTACGGTTGTGTTGTTCGGTTAAATACGACGGGAGTCGTAACGAACGCAAAAACGGTCCAAATTGCGCGACGAATGGATTTTTGACAAGCCAAACACTAAAGCATAATATTATAATGCTTACATAAATTTTTGGAGGTCCGGATGTATTCAGAACGTAAGATATGCGCGAAAGTGCAAACTTGTGCACTTTTTGACGCTTTTAGTCCCTGAATGACCCAAAAGTTTATTTTAGCACACCAAACCCCTCAAAGCCTATTTCTAAGCTATATAAAGGATATTTAAGGTGTGTTTAACTTATGGTCATGTTCCAGAATGTTCGTTACCGTTCAAATTGGCATACTTTCGCAGTTTGTCAAGTTTAGTCCCTATAAGCGAATTAACTTGTTTTTGCCATACCAAAGCCTTTAAAGCTTATTTCTAAGTTATGTAAAGGTTATTTAAGGTATGTTAAGCCTATTTAACTATTCCAGAGTGTTCGTTGGATTAAACTGGTTATATTTACGCATTAGAGCGCGTATAACCCTCCAGAAAGCGATTTAAAGCTTGAAATCGAACAAGAGTTGATATGTGCAAACGATACACATATTTATACAAGTACAAAGTATAAAATACAATATTTCATTGGTTTGGCATTTGTTTGATGGTTGAAGTGACACAGGTGTTACAACGGGCCCTAGATCAATCGAACAGGGTATCAGTGATCAGGGGTTAAAACACTTAAAACGGGGCTGGGCAGTATTATTATTATGGGTGAATTTACAATATATATATATATATATATATAGTGGAGAGTTCAAATGAGAAGAAATTACAAATTAAGAATAAAAAGAATAATGGACACAAAGGTAATTTAAACCCATCATTTAATTAGTCTATCCTTTTTTTCCTATTTTAATTAATGAACTCTAATTATTTAATGAATCTATTCTATAAAATATTTTTGCTATTTTAATTAATGAACTTTAATCATTTAATGAGTCTATCCTATAAAATAGTTATGCACCTTACACAACAAAACCATTCTTGCACATGATCCTACATATCCAATGTTTCCTACACCATAAAAACAACGTTTTGCAACACCATAAAGATAATGTTATGGTGTAGGGTACAGAATGTGTAGGATCACAACAATTTTAAATAATTTTGTCACTTCTAATAAAATTGGTGTAGGACCCAACACATTAATGGTGATGAAGGAGAAAATTATGGTGCCATTAATGAGACTTGAGTAACCGTTCATAAAATTTATTAATATTCTATATTAAATTGACTATCCTACCCTTATTAATTAAAGATTAATTAAAAGTGGACAAAAATAATATCTTGATTCACAACTATTGATCAAAAAAATATAGAGTCTAGATTATTTTAGTTTTCTTCTTGCAAGAAGATTCTTCTCAAATGAAACTTCCCCTATATATATATATATATATATAGGGAGAAGATCATGCGAGAACCACCTCTTATTGCGAGAACCGCGAGAACCAATGTGAACACAACCAAAAATGCCTAAAAATAGCTAAAAATCACACAAATTTTTTTTTAATATTTTTTATATAAAAATCGCTACTTTACGAAGCCAAAAAAAAAATAAAAATTTTTTTTAATTTTTTTTTCTTGGCCACTAAAAGTAGCGATTTGAGCATAAAAAATATTAAAAAATTTTTTTAGATTTTTTTAGGTTTTTTGGGGGTTTAGTTTTTAGCATTTTAGCTTGGGGGGGGGGGGGGGAGGGGGTGGGGGGTTTAGGTTTTTGGGTGGTGGGGGAGGGGGGGTTTAGGTTTTTGGGGGGGGGGGGGGTTAGGTTTTTTTATAGGTTTTTTTGGGGGTTTTAGTTTTTAGCATTTAGCTTTGGGGGTTAGCTTGGGGGGGGGGGGTGGGGGGGGGGTTTAGGTTTTTTTTTTCGGGGGGGGGGGGTGGGGGTTAGGTTTTTTTTTTAAGGAATTGGGCTAAAGAGATGTGGAGGGAGCTTAGTGTGCCATATGAAGTAAAATATTATTGCTTAATGGTTTCTCGTTCGTATCTTACATCGATTTACAATGGCCATATTTATAGGCAAAGTTAATACATAAAAAACTTAAAACCTATTTACCTAGTCTATAAAATAAAGAGCATAGGTGACAAAAAATTCAAAAAAGACTCAAATAAAGAGACTAAACGATAGAATTAGAAAAGTAAACTTTGAAATTGTGGGCATCTCCACTTTCTGTAAATAATTGAACCATGAGATGTCATGGCTTACGTCATGTGTTTTGTCTTGTGTCTTCTGGCGTCATCTCTTGCGTCATGTCTTCTAGAAATCTCTGTGTGTACTGTCTATCGATTGTGGACTTGAGCAATCTTCCAGATTATTGCCCTCTTCATCTTCTAGGTTGATAATGTGTTGTAACTGTAGGTGATCTCCTTCCCCTGCAAAGGGTAGAAGCATTGTCCAAACTGGTTTTGTGTAGACTTGTATGTAATGACCTTCACCTACCAAATGATAATTCCTCCATGGGTAATAATCAGGAAGTTCTGGGGTTTCCTGATGATCTTTGATAAACTGTGTAAAACTGTCTGGAATTTTTTCATCTGAATGACTTAACCAAGGTAGAGTTGAAAACTCTATATCAGTTTTTGTCATTGATGTCTGTAGATGATATTGATGACATATATTACTTTTATGTTCAATAAAAATCCTTTTTCTTGCTGGTCTGTATGTGTATGCATCTGTATAAGGGAATGAAGAAATTATTTTACAACCAATGAATGAAGTCACTGTTCTAATTGCCATATTTCCTGCAATTAGAATCATCTTTTCTCCAAGCTGGTTGAGAAGATCTTCTGCTTTTCTGTCTAGCTTTATTTCCAAATAATCAATCATACCATGATGATAAAATTGAATTATTTGCTCGTTTGTCAACTTTGTAGGATGGTGTATTTGAAGTAATAGAAGACCAGTTCCATCTCCTTTTTCATCTGTTCTTTCTACTACTTTAAATCCTTGCTGTTCACTGTCAAATTTGAACGCCATGTCTACCAGCTGTTGTTGCAGATTGTACAGAATCAAAGGAAATTCTGCACAAACTTTCTGTGACACAAGATTCTCAAATTCTGGGAATCTTTCTGTAACTGGTTTTAGGCATTTCTGCCAAGGTGTATCAAGAATCCTTGTCCTGAAACACTCAAAATTCCTGTGTACCTCTGTTTTGTCTTTGTTTTCTTTTTTCTCAAGCCTTTGTAATAACTGTGTATTTTTTGCTTCTAATAAAATCATTTTTTGTTTTAACAAACTGTTTTCAATTTTCAATTGTATATCTTGTGCATTTTTTGCTTTTTCTTCAAGTTGTCTTTTTAATTCAGAAATCATTTCTTGTTGAGCTTTTATGTAATGCTCAGGGTTTGTTTTTGCCATGTCTGAAAAACTTTTAACCTCTTCAGGTTCTATGTAAAAACTTGGACCCAACTCTTCTCTTGCTGCTTGAAGAGCTTCAGTAAAACTTGTGTATCCTCTCCAAACTGCTCCTCCTGCACAAATTGTATGTTTTGCTGCTGTCTCCCATTTGTTAAAAATTCCAAGCTTTGTACCCCTAAATACAACATAATGTGTAAAATTTGGTTTTTGTTTAAATTGTCTTTCGGGTGTTTTTGAACTCTGTTCTTGGAAATAAATGCTTAAAGCATTTAAAACCTGTACTTTGAATGATGAAGCTTGTGGCATGGTTTGAATATGCCATAAATTGTCTAATAAACATTGCTGTTTATCTGTTAATTTCATTCCCATAATAGGACGAAATTTTTTATCAGCATCATTACATATCTGTAGAGCATATGTTCCAAACTCAATCACCGGCTTGGGTGGAAAGTTTGTATACAACGGGCGTTTGCCAGCTGCCTTTGATTGCTGTTGTGTATAAACCTGTCTTGTCATTGTCTGTGGTAATACTCTGTAAGGAGAACTGTATATTTTTTCTATTGACTGTAGATATGCCTGTTGAATTTGTTCTTCTTCTGATGAAGAATTCTCCTGTTGCTTTTGTTTTGGATGTATAAGCTTTAACTTCTCTTTATCGTTTTTCCTGTCCATCTAAAACAAACCACTTATTTATGTTTCGAGATAACATATCAGCTATCCCATTATTTTTACCTTTAATATGTTCAAAATTTATAAAATATGCATTTCCTTGTATAATATTTTGTAGATTAACCCATCTAGTTCTATTTACCTTTTTACTTTGATCATTTTTTACAAACTTAACTATTGCTTCACAGTCAGTTCTTACTGTAAATTCTTTATTAAGAAAAATCTTAAACTTTTCTAATGCATTTATTAATGCCTGTATTTCAAAATCAATTGTAGTCCAATTTGTTTTGTTTTGAAAATTACCACTTGAATAAGCGCAAATTTTCTCTTCTTCCTTGGGACTGTATTTGTTTGGTTTACATAGAAGGACTGCTCCCCATCCTTCTTTGCATCCATCTGTTTCAATAATTATATAATCTGTAACTAATGGTAATTCTAATGGTTTAATATTTTTAACTGCTTTCTTAATTTCTTTAACTAATTTAATGTCTTCTTGGTTAAAATACCTTTGACCGTTTTTAGTGGTTTTACCATATAGAGGTCCAACCAATTTTGACAAGTTTGGAATAAACTTTCTGGCATAATTTACTAGACCTAAAAAGGCTTGTATTTGTTTTAAGTTTTCAAATTTTTCTGGAAAGTTTAGAATTTTTGTAGAAATATGTGGTTGTAATTCTATTTTTCCATTTCCAATTTCTAATCCTAAAAAAGAAAATTTTCTTTTAAAAAGTTCCATTTTTCTTTTTGAAACTACTATACCATTGTTCTTTATTTCTTTAAAAACCTGTTGTAGGTGTTTCTCATGTTCCTGCACTGTATTACTTGCAACTAAAATATCATCAATATATACTAAGCAAAAATCAAACTTTAGAAATATACTGTCCATAAATCTTTGAAAAATAGAAGGTGCATTTTTTAGTCCAAAACTAAGGACATTCCATTCGTATTGCCCTTCTGAACATGTAAAAGCTGTCCATGGTTTAAAACTTTCTTCTAATTTTAACTGATTATATCCTGACTTTAAATCAAATTTTGAAAATACTTTTTTGTTTTGTATAAGATTTAACAAACTATCTTTGTTAGGGATATTATACCCATCATCTATTGTATTATCATTTAATCTTTTATAATTGTAAACTATTCTAGCTTTTCCTCTTTTTATCTCACTATGATTTCTAACTAAAAAAGCTGTAGATCTATGAGGACTTTCTGATTTTCTAATTAATCCTTGATTTACCATTTCAGGGATTTGTTTTTTAAATTCTTCTTTATCTAATGGACTGTATTCTATATTAGCTGTCCTAATTACTATATCGGGATTTTTTAATTTAAATTTACAAACATATTTTATATTTGATTTTGTTATATCTTCTCCAATATATCCTATTTTTTCTAAATGTAATATCATAGGATGGTTTATACTTTTTGTAATGTCCTGTCCTTTTTCTATTTCATAACTTAAAAAATCTATCAAAAGTTTTAATGATTCTTTTTCTATAAACTGTTTTTTATTTTGTGTTTTCAAGAAATCTAAATTCCCTTTATCCCCTTTTTTTTGCACAATTTGTGTTGTATTCATATACCTAAGGGTTGGTATTGTATATAACTGTTTACTTAGTGTTATAAAATTTCTTGTAATTGTAACTGCTCCATTTAATCCTAATATAAAATTTAATCCTATAACAAAATCTTTTGATTTTATCTCTGGTGGATTAATATTTATTTGTGGCATTTCATATTTTATACTATAATTATTTGCAAAATCTAAGAATTGTATTCCTACTGGTTCTAAGCAATGTGTAATTGATATTAACCTATCTTCTATTGTTCTTGTACTTAATTCATATGATAATTTTTTATGATATTCTATAGGTGCTAAACTATATGAAATTAAACTCTTTGTAGCTCCTGTATCAACTAATGCTGTTAAATCTAGGTATTTATTATTATCTAACCATAATCGACATTGTATATTTATCATATTTGTTGATCCTTGTGTTTGTATATACGTTTGATCATCTGGTTTTTGTAGAGCCATTTTACCTATTTCTTCTATTTGACTTAATCTTTCAAGTTCTTCTATTTTATTTTCTAAATTTTTTATTTTTAAACTATGTAATTCTATTGTTAATTCCAATTTATCTATCCTTTCATTTTCATTATTTTCAGAATTTGTTTTCACTTTTGATGTTGTAGCTATATCTTTATCATAAATTTCTTTAAGACATTTAAAACAAATTTCTTTGAAACATTTATTACATTGTGATCTTTTTTCTATACTAGGGTAATATCCACAATGACAACATCTTATATGATTATTTCCTTTATTTTGTTTCCAATCATGTTCACAAATTTCTTCTGTATTCATGTATGTATATGTTACTTTTGCTGTTGGATTTTCTTCTTCACTGTAAATACTATATACTGATTCATTATCAGATTCATCATCTGTTTTTAGAGCTTCTATTTCATAATCTTGTAATTGCTCTACTAAATTTGCTCTTTCCATATTTTTTCTTTTATTTGGACAATTATTAGCTAAATGTGTTGTTTCTCCACAAGTGTAACATCTACATTTTCTAGATTGTGGTTTTTTAACATATTTGTTTGTATTATAATGTTTTCTATAATTTCTATCATATGTTGTACTTTTTCGTATCTTTTTCTTTTTATCATAAATTCCATATGCTTGTGGTGTATAAATTGCTGTTTTACAAAATGCATAAGCATTTCTTTTTAATTGTTCTTGTAATGCTACTTCTTTACATTTTTCTTCTAGTATACCAAATGTATAAGTTATTCTTGGTCCTATTCCTAAATTTTGTTGTGCACCATAATTTGTTTTCCATGCTTCATGTATAGATTTTCCTAAATCTCCTGGTAGTTTTATAAAATATTTGTCACATAAATTATCATCCATGGCTTTTCATGTTTGTGATAATAATCTTGTAAAATCTAATGTAAATTCATTTATATATTTCATGTCTGCTATACTTAATTGTTCTAAATTTCTAATAGCTGTATCCTGTATTAAAGAGTTATTTTTTGCTGGATCAACTCCTAATATAAGTGTTCTAATTTGTGATGTAAAATTGTAAGGATTATCTCCTAATGCTTTAAGATTATTAATCTCTTCTGGATTTTGTGTTTTCTTACTTTGCCATATTCCTAATGCTATTGGTCCTAATGTAGTTTCTAAATATGAAAACATATCCATACTATCTTTTTTATTTGTTTCCCATAATCTTACTACATTTTGTTCCCATGTTAATACTTCATCTATCCATAACTGTGGCTTTTGTTGTTCTAATAATAACATATTTCCACTGTATATTTGTCCTATAGGCATTCTTCTTCCTTTTCCTATAACATTAGACTCTTGTTGATAATTAACTGTTGGTTGTGTCCATGGTTCTCTACCATGACTTTCTTGTGTACCACTATATCCTTCTCCCCATTCTATTTTTGGTCTTTTTAAGGGATTGGATGTATTAAACATAAAACTTTGTTCCTGTTTATAAAAATCTGATAGCATTACCTCTCTCTTCATAATTCCTTCTACTAATGGTAAATTATAATATTCTTGTAATTTATTATAACTTTGTTCATAATCTAATCCTAATTCTGTTATACATTCCATAATCATATCATCTACTTCTTCTTGTATATTTATTTCTGTAAACTTTCGATCTATAATTTGTTCTATTGTTTTATTTGTTTCTTCTACTTTAAAACAATCTATTGATTCTTCTTCATAATCTAATAATGTATAATCCATTGTTTCCTCTTCTTCAAATTTTAAAAAATTTATATCTATTTCATCTTCCTCATTATCTGTATCATATGTAGAAAATATTTCATCTTTATTTTCTTCCTCAATGTTCATAAAATGATATTCTTCATTATTGTTTTTCTCTGTTTGTTTTTCTTTAAAATCAGTATATCTTAATTTTTGTTTTCCATCAGTTTCTTCATATATGTAACTTTTCTTAGGTACTAAAACTGTATTTTCTTCTTTTTCTTGTAAATCATCTAAATCCCATTCTAATCCTGTTAATTGTTCTGGATCAATTTTTATAGGTTCTATCATTTGTATAGATTTTGATGCAATTGTTTTTACTATACCTTCTATATTTACTTTATATTGCATTCCTGAACTATTACTAGCTCTTCCTAGAACTCCTATACTTACTACTAAATTATTTCCTTCATATTCTTCATATCCTTTTGTTTGTAAAGCTATTTTTATATTTTGTAAATCTTTAACATCTTTTAAAATATCTGGTGTACAATAAAATATTGCTATATTTTGACTTAAATCTACTTCCATTCCTGAGATTATAGCTTTTTTCATATCTGATTTCCAACTTTTATCTAATATTAAGGCTAATAATTTTGTTCCTAAATTTTTTCTTCCTAATGCTTTAATTCCTATTATTATTAACCCTGTGTGTACAAAATGTTTATTTTGTTTTTTAATTTTTTCTATAGTATCTGGTGACAAAAGATCTAGGGTTACTGTATTATCTACTACCCTTAAACTTTCTTCTCTACTACTTCTTATAAGAGTTGTGTTTATATTAAATCTTCCTGTTTGATATAGTATCCTTGGATTTAATATGTCTAATTGATGTTGGTTATATAATTCCAAATTTCTGTTTAAATCTATTTCTTCTTCTAATTGTATTATTTGTCTATTACTATTAGATCCTGATCCTCTTCTAACTATCCTGTTTAAAAAACTGTCTGATGTTATACTATCATTTATATTACTTGTAGAGTTCCTAGCTTCCTGTATAGTTCTACTTCTTTCTAAAAAATTATTATTATTCATTTTCTTGGTTGCCAATGTGTATACGGTGTAGGTTTTTTCTCTATTTTAAGTTTTTGTAAAGCTTCTGTGATTTTTTCAACTTCTAGAGGTGTATTTTTTCCTGTTAATGTATTAGACTGATTTTTTATATAATCTAGATTTTGTGATAATTTTTTAATCTCTACTGTTAAATTTTCTATTATTTGTTTATTATTTATAGCTTCTTGTTGTAAACTAATACTTAGATTTATAAGTAAATCTACTAAAGTATTAAACTGTGAGTTATTTGTATGTAAAGTATGTTCACAAGGGTCTTTAATATTACAAACTAAAGTAAAATTATCTGTTGTAAAAGGTTTTCGATAAGCTTTTTCAGAAAATTCTAAATTTAAGAACTCTAAACGTTTGATTATTTGAGAAGTACCAATGATTTATAAATTCCAACTCTCTTTAGCTTTTATCCCTTATTCCAGATTTCTCTTAAATATTTTCTTATATTCCAACTATTAATATACAAACTAATCTATTAAACGATTTGCTCTATATATTTGTTCTTTTAACTTAGCACGTTCATCTATAAACCACAATAATCTATAATGATTTATATAGTCTAAATATTCTGCTGAATCTAAAGCAAGAATAATTTTATCATAACTTTTTAATTTATTTAAAAGATGTCTAATATAAAAACTAGTAGTCATAATATAGAATCCTTTCGTTTATAATGTTATCAAAGCAACTATCTTTCCCACAATCTTCACCTAAGAGAGTTTCCCAAAACACTGGCTTAACATGCCATAAAAGGGACTTGTCTTAGTCTTAACATGTCTTAGTCTTAGTCCTTTATTTTCATTGGTATCAGAGCAAAGGCTTTCTTAAAATCTAAAAGACTAAGACAAGTCCCTTTTATGGCATGTTAAGCCAGTGTTTTGGGAAACTCTCTTAGGTGAAGATTGTGGGAAAGATAGTTGCTTTGATAACATTATAAACGAAAGGATTCTATATTATGACTACTAGTTTTTATATTAGACATCTTTTAAATAAATTAAAAAGTTATGATAAAATTATTCTTGCTTTAGATTCAGCAGAATATTTAGACTATATAAATCATTATAGATTATTGTGGTTTATAGATGAACGTGCTAAGTTAAAAGAACAAATATATAGAGCAAATCGTTTAATAGATTAGTTTGTATATTAATAGTTGGAATATAAGAAAATATTTAGGAGAAATCTGGAATAAGGGATAAAAGCTAAAGAGAGTTGGAATTTATAAATCATTGGTACTTCTCAAATAATCAAACGTTTAGAGTTCTTAAATTTAGAATTTTCTGAAAAAGCTTATCGAAAACCTTTTACAACAGATAATTTTACTTTAGTTTGTAATATTAAAGACCCTTGTGAACATACTTTACATACAAATAACTCACAGTTTAATACTTTAGTAGATTTACTTATAAATCTAAGTATTAGTTTACAACAAGAAGCTATAAATAATAAACAAATAATAGAAAATTTAACAGTAGAGATTAAAAAATTATCACAAAATCTAGATTATATAAAAAATCAGTCTAATACATTAACAGGAAAAAATACACTTCTAGAAGTTGAAAAAATCACAGAAGCTTTACAAAAACTTAAAATAGAGAAAAAACCTACACCGTATACACATTGGCAACCAAGAAAATGAATAATAATATTTTTTTAGGAAGAAGTAGAACTATACAGGAAGCTAGGAACTCTACAAGTAATATAAATGATAGTATAACATCAGACAGTTTTTTAAACAGGATAGTTAGAAGAGGATCAGGATCTAATAGTAATAGACAAATAATACAATTAGAAGAAGAAATAGATTTAAACAGAAATTTGGAATTATATAACCAACATCAATTAGACATATTAAATCCAAGGATACTATATCAAACAGGAAGATTTAATATAAACACAACTCTTATAAGAAGTAGTAGAGAAGAAAGTTTAAGGGTAGTAGATAATACAGTAACCCTAGATCTTTTGTCACCAGATACTATAGAAAAAATTAAAAAACAAAATAAACATTTTGTACACACATGGTTAATAATAATAGGAATTAAAGCATTAGGAAGAAAAAATTTAGGAACAAAATTATTAGCCTTAATATTAGATAAAAGTTGGAAATCAGATATGAAAAAAGCTATAATCTCAGGAATGGAAGTAGATTTAAGTCAAAATATAGCAATATTTTATTGTACACCAGATATTTTAAAAGATGTTAAAGATTTACAAAATATAAAAATAGCTTTACAAACAAAAGGATGTGAAGAATATGAAGGAAATAATTTAGTAGTAAGTATAGGAGTTCTAGGAAGAGCTAGTAATAGTTCAGGAATGCAATATAAAGTAAATATAGAAGGTATAGTAAAAACAATTGCATCAAAATCTATACAAATGATAGAACCTATAAAAATTGATCCAGAACAATTAACAGGATTAGAATGGGATTTAGATGATTTACAAGAAAAAGAAGAAAATACAGTTTTAGTACCTAAGAAAAGTTACATATATGAAGAAACTGATGGAAAACAAAAATTAAGATATACTGATTTTAAAGAAAAACAAACAGAGAAAAAAAATAATGAAGAATATCATTTTATGAACATTGAGGAAGAAAATAAAGATGAAATATTTTCTACATATGATACAGATAATGAGGAAGATGAAATAGATATAAATTTTTTAAAATTTGAAGAAGAGGAAACAATGGATTATACATTATTAGATTATGAAGAAGAATCAATAGATTGTTTTAAAGTAGAAGAAACAAATAAAACAATAGAACAAATTATAGATCGAAAGTTTACAGAAATAAATATACAAGAAGAAGTAGATGATATGATTATGGAATGTATAACAGAATTAGGATTAGATTATGAACAAAGTTATAATAAATTACAAGAATATTATAATTTACCATTAGTAGAAGGAATTATGAAGAGAGAGGTAATGCTATCAGATTTTTATAAACAGGAACAAAGTTTTATGTTTAATACATCCAATCCCTTAAAAAGACCAAAAATAGAATGGGGAGAAGGATATAGTGGTACACAAGAAAGTCATGGTAGAGAACCATGGACACAACCAACAGTTAATTATCAACAAGAGTCTAATGTTATAGGAAAAGGAAGAAGAATGCCTATAGGACAAATATACAGTGGAAATATGTTATTATTAGAACAACAAAAGCCACAGTTATGGATAGATGAAGTATTAACATGGGAACAAAATGTAGTAAGATTATGGGAAACAAATAAAAAAGATAGTATGGATATGTTTTCATATTTAGAAACTACATTAGGACCAATAGCATTAGGAATATGGCAAAGTAAGAAAACACAAAATCCAGAAGAGATTAATAATCTTAAAGCATTAGGAGATAATCCTTACAATTTTACATCACAAATTAGAACACTTATATTAGGAGTTGATCCAGCAAAAAATAACTCTTTAATACAGGATACAGCTATTAGAAATTTAGAACAATTAAGTATAGCAGATATGAAATATATAAATGAATTTACATTAGATTTTACAAGATTATTGTCACAAACAGGAAAAGCCATGGATGATAATTTATGTGACAAATATTTTATAAAACTACCAGGAGATTTAGGAAAATCTATACATGAAGCCTGGAAAACAAATTATGGTGCACAACAAAATTTAGGTATAGGACCAAGAATAACTTATACATTTGGTATACTAGAAGAAAAATGTAAAGAAGTAGCATTACAAGAACAATTAAAAAGAAATGCTTATGCATTTTGTAAAACAGCAATTTATACACCACAAGCATATGGAATTTATGATAAAAAGAAAAAGATACGAAAAAGTACAACATATGATAGAAATTATAGAAAACATTATAATACAAACAAATATGTTAAAAAACCACAATCTAGAAAATGTAGATGTTACACTTGTGGAGAAACAACACATTTAGCTAATAATTGTCCAAATAAAAGAAAAAATATGGAAAGAGCAAATTTAGTAGAGCAATTACAAGATTATGAAATAGAAGCTCTAAAAACAGATGATAAATCTGATAATGAATCAGTATATAGTATTTATAGTGAAGAAGAAAATCCAACAGCAAAAGTAACATATACATACATGAATACAGAAGAAATTTGTGAACATGATTGGAAACAAAATAAAGGAAATAATCATATAAGATGTTGTCATTGTGGATATTACCCTAGTATAGAAAAAAGATCACAATGTAATAAATGTTTCAAAGAAATTTGTTTTAAATGTCTTAAAGAAATTTATGATAAAGATATAGCTACAACATCAAAAGTGAAAACAAATTCTGAAAATAATGAAAATGAAAGGATAGATAAATTGGAATTAACAATAGAATTACATAGTTTAAAAATAAAAAATTTAGAAAATAAAATAGAAGAACTTGAAAGATTAAGTCAAATAGAAGAAATAGGTAAAATGGCTCTACAAAAACCAGATGATCAAACGTATATACAAACACAAGGATCAACAAATATGATAAATATACAATGTCGATTATGGTTAGATAATAATAAATACCTAGATTTAACAGCATTAGTTGATACAGGAGCTACAAAGAGTTTAATTTCATATAGTTTAGCACCTATAGAATATCATAAAAAATTATCATATGAATTAAGTACAAGAACAATAGAAGATAGGTTAATATCAATTACACATTGCTTAGAACCAGTAGGAATACAATTCTTAGATTTTGCAAATAATTATAGTATAAAATATGAAATGCCACAAATAAATATTAATCCACCAGAGATAAAATCAAAAGATTTTGTTATAGGATTAAATTTTATATTAGGATTAAATGGAGCAGTTACAATTACAAGAAATTTTATAACACTAAGTAAACAGTTATATACAATACCAACCCTTAGGTATATGAATACAACACAAATTGTGCAAAAAAGAGGGGATAAAGGGAATTTAGTTTTCTTGAAAACACAAAATAAAAAACAGTTTATAGAAAAAGAATCATTAAAACTTTTGATAGATTTTTTAAGTTATGAAATAGAAAAAGGACAGGACATTACAAAAAGTATAAACCATCCTATGATATTACATTTAGAAAAAATAGGATATATTGGAGAAGATATAACAAAATCAAATATAAAATATGTTTGTAAATTTAAATTAAAAAATCCCGATATAGTAATTAGGACAGCTAATATAGAATACAGTCCATTAGATAAAGAAGAATTTAAAAAACAAATCCCTGAAATGGTAAATCAAGGATTAATTAGAAAATCAGAAAGTCCTCATAGATCTACAGCTTTTTTAGTTAGAAATCATAGTGAGATAAAAAGAGGAAAAGCTAGAATAGTTTACAATTATAAAAGATTAAATGATAATACAATAGATGATGGGTATAATATCCCTAACAAAGATAGTTTGTTAAATCTTATACAAAACAAAAAAGT
>CM060393.1:141392734-141413244 GCA_030545235.1 Helianthus tuberosus | reverse complement strand
ATCGAACAGACTTTTGGAGTGTGGAAAGCTAGGTAAGCGTTATTGAGAGATATGCATGTTAATTTCACGCACGACCACCAATGAGTATTGTGATAACATCGATGATGATCCATAACTATATTAGAAAGGCCGGTGGGTTTGATAAAGCATTTGATAGGGAACAACAAGAATCATATAGTCCCAAAGGAGGTGGTACTAGCGATGAAGTTCGCGAAGAAGTTCAGGCTACACGTCGTACAAATGATGATGATATGCATATGGCAGCGATCCGAGATATCATTGCGGAAGATATACTGACATTGCGGAGATGAACGTGACATCATTTCAATTGTATGGATGAATGTACTATGAAAACTATGGTGGTATTATTGTGTTTTTTTTAATAAAAGACATATTTTTTATTTTGTAGGTTTTTTATTAAATTAAACTTTTTTATTAGGAAGGGAAGAGAAACAAAAAATCTAAGGCAAACACTTTTTAAAAAACAACTAATTAACTTATAAAAAAATGTCCCTTTTAGTCATTTTACATCAATAAGTTAAGCCAAATACTTTTTAAAAAAACAATTTATTGACTTATTGGTTTTTCTCACCAATAAACTAATTCAAACACCTTTTTAAAAATTTATTTTCAAAAAGTCATAAGTTAATAAGTTATTTTCAGAAAAAGTTTTTTTTTAGTTAATTAAGCTTAGCCAAACAAAAAAAAATTGCCACCTTAGTTTGAAAAATAAAATAACCCAACCCACAATACTAAAAATTGAAGGATGCTATAAATATGGTCAAAATAAACTCCAAAAAAGTCAAACATTGGATGTCTGTTTTTGCCTTGACATTTTGAAAAGAAAACAAAACCAACTAACTACTCATGTCCTTGTTTCTCTCCAACAGATTATCGGATCATATTTATATCTCTCTCCATCTTTCCCAAAATCACAAACATTCTTTTATGATTCCTTTTCCTTCACATTTTCTAAATCCTACGCAAAAACAAAAATGAGTACAGGGGAGCTCCTCAATGTCGAACCTTTAGAACTCAAATTCCCATGTAAGTTTCCCCATTTCATCACCGATCTAACCCCGCAATTTGTTTTATTTTTAATCCTTTTTTTTATTATGTTTTTTACAATTCAGTTGAATTGAAGAAACAGATCTCATGCTCGCTTCAGTTATCGAATAAAACAGAGAATCATGTAGCCTTCAAGGTATATAATTATGATTGAAATGTGGGATATTTTTGTTGATCTGAGATGGGTTATTGAAAATTTGATATGGGGATGTTTGTTTGGGATTAGGATTGGAAATTGTTTTGAAATTTGGGTTTGGTTTGATTTTTTTAGGTGAAGACGACGAATCCGAAGAAGTATTGTGTTCGTCCCAACACGGGGCTTGTTTTGCCTAGATCAACATGTGATGTAACAGGTGTATTTCCCTCTTGGGTTTAAATTTGTTAAAAGAATATATATAAGGGCAAACCGGGTCACATTGCGTGGGTCCCAGGGTGTCGAGCCAACTTTGGCTTGTTTTACGCATTTTTATCCTGTGTTTCTTTCTGAAAAGAGGCTGTTTTCACGTCACGAACCCCACCCCTTTTGTAAAAAAATATATGAAGATCAAAATTTTGATTTTTTGTTTTGTGAAAATTAAAGAAAAAAACACAAAATGTTCTTGCATGAATGTCTAAAGAAACACTGTATTTGGGCAAGTATGTTGTGTTTCTGTTTACACATATCAAGGATTTTGATTTGTTTCATTGTTTGTAACGAAAAGCCATGTATGATTGTTTGGAGGATCATGCACCGATGCGCTCATAACTTTTATATAGTTGTAAGGAGCATTGCAAAGCATAGTTATGTTTATTTTCGAACGTTATGCTTATTTTAAGAAGAGGTAGTAAGTATATTAGGATTTTGATTATTTAAAATCTTATTCACAATAACGGCGATTTGTTCTAGATATATGGATTCAATTAAAACGTGCACGCTTGTTAAATTTCTGGTTTTCACGCAGTAACAATGCAAGCGCAGAAGGAAGCTCCTCCTGACATGCAATGCAAGGATAAGTTTCTGCTTCAGAGTGTTGCTGTAAGCCAAGGAATAGCCCCCAAGGACATTACCCCAGAAATGGTAATCCATTTTCTCTAAAAGTGGCAAGATGAGTGGGTTTGGAAAATGGGTCATTTTTGGTACGGGTCCAGTTGACCGACAAATGCCTTTGGTCCAGATTTTTATTTTCATAGAAATAATAACAAATTTGTGTTTAACTTAACATTGTTAGAAAGACTAATCTTGATCTTTAAATAAAACATATAAGAGGTTGCATGCGTTAAAAGTTCGTGTTAGATACCTGTTCATCAAACGGATTTGATGAGTCAAAATGGATTGACGGGTTGTAAATGGGTTAAAGGGGTTTTAAAAGGGCTGAACTTATAAGTTGTATATTAAAAAAACTTATTTCAACTTGTTTAATATAAGTACAACCCTAACACGACCTGTTTATTAAAAAGGTGGGATTGGCCAACCCATAACGCATACCTGTTCATCAAACGGATTAGACTGGTCAACTCAAAACCTAATTGTTTTCGTGTCAGGAATTGCCACCCCTAAAAATAGACTTTGAAATTGTTACTATAGACAAAAAACTTTTATTGGCATTGTTTTGGTACCTTAAAGATTGTTACTCTATCGTGCATTGAGTTTACAGTTCAGTAAGCAGCCAGGGCGCGTTGTCGAAGAGTGCAAATTGAGAGTTATATATCTTCCTCCACCCCAACCACCTTCACCCGTTCTTGAAGATCCCAATGAAGGGGTGGCTTCACCCAAAGTGTCATTTAACAGTGGGAATTTGAACGGACCCGAGGTTGGTTTTAAATTTTAATCCATGAGTGTTCCTGTTTTTCAGTTATAATAATATGTTGTTTCTTGTTCATGCATGCAGGTTACAAGACAAATGAATTCTGATGATAAATCGTCTGAGGTGAGTTGATGTGTGTGTGGACCGAAAGAAACGGGCCCACCTTAGATTTCGGAATCTGAACATCCAATATTCGTATGCTATGTTGAAGCAACTTTTTAATATCAACATAGCAGCACCTTTTATCATCCAAATACGTTTGTTATGGATTATTGAAATAGTTATTCTTCAATCTACAACCAGAACCGATTTAGAGGTAGCAAAATGCGTGGGTTGTGTGGGGGACTGAGCAACTGGTCAAAACGGGTTCGGGTCAAACAGAGAATTTTTAGTATGGGTCCTTTGGGTTTGGCAGACGTATATCACTCTTTGTTCAAGATTTTCAAATTTGTTATAAACATTTAGTGTGCCAAATATTGCTACAAATGTTATATAATTTCAATAATATTCTAATTTTTCTTACTAATACAATTTTCGAAAAGTATACTTTGGGTGAGTTTAAACCTGTTTGTTCAGGTTCTTTTCATAGAGGTTTTATTTATTATTTATAATTTAGTGTTAAAGATAAAACATAACCCAAATCGACCCATTCGTAAATGGGTTGAATTGAAAATACAAAATGGCTACCTCTAAGAAATAAAAACAATTTTTATCATTATCTTCAGTTTTGAAAGATTAATAAGTTTGACACTGAAAGGTGGTCAACCCCATGGTATGCTGCACATCGGCTGTGCTGACTTCATGTGATGTATTCAAATTTACATTAACTATTACATCAAATTGCAGTATCATGACTCGGTGAGCAAACACGCATATGCATTTGAATAGAAAATGTGCAGATTTCTTAAATTTTTGACATATATTTTCCTTTGCCATTAGTTAACAACTCCAAGAAGAATACAAAAATCTCAAGTTCATTGTCATTTTACTTTTGGTAATTATATTGCGTTAAAGTTATAGATTAAACGCTTATGAATTTGCAGGTAAGATCTCTCATTGCAAAGTTGACGGACGAAAAGAATGCTGCTATTCAACAAAGCAACAAAATTCGTCAGGAAATTGTGAGATTTCATTCAAGACTTTTAAGGCTTTTTATTTTTTTAGGGGTGGCAAATGGGCAGATTGGGTAACGGGTCATAATGGATCCAAACCAGTCGGTTTGTCCTATGTTTTGTCCGTATTTTTGAAGTATCTTTAATCTTTAATGATTAATATATTAAACTAGATTATAAAAATAATATTATATTTCTAAATTAGTAATGGAACTATATTTATATAGAGCATTTTGAAAGTGTTTTAAGTATTATAAAACACTTTGGGCAACTTTAAACACGACTGACTGTAGCCAAGTTATTAACTTTTACGTGTATGACGTATAGAAGAAATACAATCCAAATCGTGTCAAAAGTACGCCTTTGCTTTTTTTTTCTCTCTTAATCATAAGTTCTTATTTCCCCCAATTTTTCATCATTTTTTATACTCGGTATGACATACAGGAACTCTTGATGCGTGGAGGCAACAAAAGTCAGGGGGGCGGTGTTTCAATCATCATTGTCATCGTCATTTGTTTGATTGGTCTAGTTTTGGGGTACATCATGAAGAATTGAAGTGAGCCTCAAATTCCTTTTTTCACATTATATTTGCCAAAAATGATGTAAAAAGAGAGAAGACATTCATGGTTTCACAATTTTTTTGCCCTTGACATAGTCTTGTGGGGCTAGAAGATAACCTTATGTAGGTAGCTTTGTTTTGATATTATTTCCATTACATTTTGTATTTCCTAATCAATTATAATATTACTTTAATCATTTTGTTCCAACAAAAAAAGTCCATTGACTCCATACCATCCCTTAGAAGAAGAAAATTCTCTCATGAGTTTTTGATAGGGGTGCAAACGTGCGGAGCTCGAACTTGTTTAACTTATGACGGCTTGAGCTCGAGCTTTGTTTTTCAAGCTTGACCTTGGCTCATAGATAGTTTTTTAAGCTTGAGCTCGACTCATTTAATATTTATTAATTAATTTATATTAACAATTATTGTTATTTTATATATAATTTAGTGATTTTTTCATAATATTATAAAAATTATTAATTGTTATTTAAATGTATATTTAATATATGTATAAAAAATTATATAAAGAGTGGGCTAGTTTAGGCTCGCGATCTGGCTCGAGCTTGATAAGCGAAGCTCGGGGTCAGCTCGTTTCGAGCTTTTTTACAGGCTTGAGCTCGAGCATTCACACCTGAAAAGGTTCTGGTTTGTCCCTTTTTGTACCAGTCAATTTTTTTTTCTTATTTTGGTAATATATTGTTTATGGAGGAGTGATGTCGTCTCATTGAATTTTACAAAGGCAAACCGCTGTGTGAGTTATTGTTAGACCATGCGTGCTAGTTAAAAAATGGGGCGTTTTTTAATAAACAACACCCGAGCACGCCCGAGCCACCGACCCCGGGCGTTTTTGAACCAAATTTTGTGAACAACGTTGTTTTTAAAACGCTCAAACCCCTTGTGTCTTGGCCAATGGCTGTTTTAATTGATTATTATTTGTTTTAATAATTAAAAAAAAATAATTGGGTAATTATGTGAGTGCCACGTGTCGAACAACGCCCAAGGGTGGGGGTATTATCCCACTACGCCCATTTCTTCAAAACGCCCATTTGCTGACTAGGACGACACGTGACGGACAACGCCCAAGGATGGGGCATTATTCACCATAACCACTACGTATGGTCTTATAATGTTTATATCAGTATTAGAATTACAATTATGAGAATATTTCTTAAAGTTTAGAGAGTTAAGGATTTATTTAAACAAAGCGTTCTTTTGTTACCAGCACTATGCACCCTGTACATGATCTTTCAATTAATCATTTTAACTCCAAAAGAATCATAAAAGCATTACTATATTTATCCAAAAAAAAAAAAAAACAATTTTGTAACATATCCAAACCTCGAAAAAATTCTAACATAGGATAAATGTAGAGTTAAATGCTATTTTATTCATTCTAGTTCGGGCCATTTTGTCAGCTTAGTCCAAAAGTTTGAAACTGAAGGGGTATGGTCCCAAATAACAAATGAACACATGTCAAAGGGGCCACACCACACTCCAAGCTGACGTCCACATTACACGAGCGCATCCGGAAGGTTCTAGAACCTTCTGGAAGAAATCACCTGGTGACAAGAAAGATGCTTCTGCAGACAAAAAGGACATCAGGTGGCACCAATAGCTAGACGCCAGCAAGGCTTGCAAGATCCTTGGAGGACAGGCCGACAGCCAGTACAAGCGAGTGCCCAGCTCGAACGAATAACCGCGCGCCACGTCACCTCAAGGACTGACAACGTCATAGGGGACAGGAAGGATATTCTTCCTGGTTGGTCAACTGGCAGACACTAGCTAGCTGGCAGATCTCCTCCTTCGCTATTCTTCGGCTATAAATAGAAGACTCCACCTCCAAGTTTAAGCATTCACTCTCTCATTCTCTTACTCTACACACACACTTTTATCCTCAAAACAAATTACTTATAACATGCCGGAGGGTGGTTACAAGTAGAACCCCCCTATTCCCCTCCTTGTAACGAGCTTAACAGCGTGTTGAGTGTTTTGCAAGATCCCAGTAGCAGTTCAGGCGAGATAAAGAAGATTAACCTTTATTTGTTGAGGCACAAACCACAAGCTAGTCACCTGATTAGTTTGGTGTTTCTTCATTGGCGCCCACCGATTTTTTACAATTACTTTTCATCATCTTTTTTGAGCTGTTTTTTCTCTTGATCTATGGCTGATCAAGGAATCCCTTTTTCACCTTTCGGTGCATGCTCTCAACTCGTTACGGCGGCGAACAACTCGCACGTCCAAAACCTACCCACTGACGAGTACACCGAGGGGGAAGGCACAAACGTCGAAGCCATCGGCGCAAGTGGTATCCGTACCACCCAAACGGTGACTCCAACAAGTCATGGTGCTGGTCCTTCAGCACCAGTGATATCAGGAATGCCTACGATGCTAGGATTACCAGAGGGGTAAACTCCCGCCTCGTGGTTAGCGAAAAGTTAAGCAACTTTGAATCTCATCTATGCGCAACTGTGCGCACAGCAAGGGCTAGTTCAGGCCCAGACACAACAATCTCCAGTGGTGACACCAGCACTGTCGCAGCCCCCGACCCCTACCCCGGGAGCGGGTGCCGCGAGATCAGATAGATGGTATCGGTGTTTATTAATTTGGCAGCGGAAATGAGACATCAGGACCGTAGTTAGGAAATATTTTTATCAGAGTTAAAAACCAAACTTTTTATAACAAATCATTGGGATAAAACCCAAGTTCATTTGACAATACATTTGTAGGGATAAACCCCTAATTACTGAAAACAAAAACTCCTTTTTATTTAAGTAACTTTTATAGCCACTTTTCCAAGCCTTCAGTGCTCTCCAACTGACTTCTATTGGCTTTCACATTGTGTTACCTGAAACGCGTTTTAAAAACATTTTATCAGCAAGAAATACTGGCAAGTACATTCCATTTTGTAAAGCATCAGTTGTTTACACATTACAATATTAAGGGTGATTACAATGTTTATATCTACACAATTACTCGTCCAGTACGTGTCACTCGATGGATCTGTGACTATGGTCATATCACACATTGGATACCCATGCCCAATTGTGAAGGTTATCAAGTACTGTATACAAACCCCATAATACAGGCAGCAATTGTAGAAATACAAAGACTTAATCACTGTAATTGTATTTGAAAACATTTGAGGTTTTGGTAAAACATTTTGACTCACAAAAAGAAAATGTACTCACTAATAGTGAGAAAAAGTGAATGTACTTACATTGTTGACTTAGGTGATACTACTATAGCTTCCTGGTGATTCTCCTGGTTATTATCTATTAAAATTAAACAATGCACAAGTGTTAGTAAAATAACCCAAATCACATTAATCGTACAACTCGAGACAAAATTCCAATGACTGAGTCAGGCAGAGCCTTGACATGCATTACGGAATCCTAGATCAATCGAGTGTAACACGAGACAGAACTCCAACGACTGAGTCAAGCAGGGCCTTGACATGCATTACGGAGTCCTAAATCGATCGTGTAGGGTAACAGCAGGGTTATAATACTTACAACGAGGCAGAGCTTCGCTTTAAAGGGGTATTATACACGGGTATAATTTCTACTATTAGAGAATTTTGAGAGAGAATTCGATTTCTGAACATTTGAACAAATGAGCCGTCGACCACTATTTATAGGCCCGATTATAGGCGGCTCGCGGCCTGCGAGGGCCTTCTCTTGTTCTTTCGCGGCCCGCGAGGGACTGCGTATCATTTATAGCTTGGTTGAGTCTATGTATAGGTCTGCTGAGTCACCTGCCACGTGGCGGTATACCTTGACCAGAAATCCAAGCCAGTCGCGGCCCGCGACACACGAAGCTATGGGGGTCGCGCCCCGCGAGCGACTCCCAAACTTTTTTTTTCTTGTTTTTTTTATAAGTATAAGGGTATTCTGGGTCCGTTTCTCACATACGGGATATATCAGGAACGTTTTAGGGTCACGTTAAGGGTTCTCGGAGGGTTGTTATATCCTCCCTACCTTGTTTTAGATCTCGTCCTCGAGGTCTACTGGAACAGGTGTGGGTATTTCCTCTTCATCTCTGACTCGAGTTCCCAAGTGTATTCTGGTCCTCTCTTGGAATCCCATTTCACTTTGACCAGAACTAGTCTCTTGTGTTTGAGATTCTTGATCTTTCTATCTTCAATCTGAATGGGTTTCTCGATAAACTTAAGTTTCTTATTTACCTCTATGTCCTTAAGAGGTATCACTAATGATTCGTTTGCTAAACACTTTTTGAGATTACATACATGAAACACATCATGTATTCTTTCCATTTCCTCTGGCAGTTGTAGCTGATAGGCTACGAGTCCTATTCTTCTAATAATCTCAAAAGGTCCAACATACCTGGGGCTTAGCTTTCCTCTTTTAACAAATCTAACTATTTCCTTCCATGGAGAAACTTTTAATAATACTTTATCTCCTACTTGAAATTCTAAAGGTTTTCATCGGTTATCAGCATAACTCTTTTGACGATCTCGTGCTGCTTTTAGTCTTTCCTTGACTTGAATTATCTTATCTGTTGTTTCTTGCACTATCTCTAGTCCAGATAATTGCTTTTCTCCAATCTCTGCCCAACAAACTGGAGTTCGGCACTTTCGTCCATAAAGTGCTTCAAATAGTGCAACATTAATGCTAGTATGATAGCTGTTATTATAGGAAAATTCTATTAATGGTAAATGATCGTCCTATTTTCCTCCGAAATCAATTACACAGGCTCTAAGCATATCTTCCATCGTCTGAATTGTCCTTTCGCTTTGTCCGTCCGTTTAAGGATGATAAGCTGTGCTTAGATTTAACCTGGTTCCCATTGATTTTTGGAAACTTGTCCAAAAATGAGAAGTAAAACGGCTATCTCTATCAGATACAATAGATAAAGGAATTCCATGTAATGAAACTATTTCATTTACATATAGCTTGGCTAACTGTTCCATACTGAAAGTTTCCTTCATTGGTAAGAAATGAGCAGATTTGGTCAATCTGTCAACAATCACACAAATTGTATCATTTCCTTTTCTGGTCTTGGGTAATTTGGTAACAAAGTCCATTGTTATCAATTCCCATTTCCATATTGGCATTTCTAATTGTTGCAATAACCCTGAGGGTTTCTGATGTTCAGCTTTAATTTGTGAACAGACTAAACATTTAGCAACGTAGTTTGCTATATCCTTTTTCATTCCTATTGTCGCAACCCCCGCCCCCTATCTGTCCCGGGAACGGGCGGCTGCGAACATCATTTGTGGTGGTATCATTTTGTTTATTAATTTGGCAGCGGAAATTTCATCAGGACCGTAGTTAGGAAATGTTTATCAGAGTAAAACCACCATATTTTATATTAATAACCACATGGGTAAAACCCAAGTTTCTTATTACAACATAGGGATAAACCTTATTTTATTGAATTTAAAACATTGTCTTTTAGGTAACTTTTATAGCCACATTTTTCCAAGCCGTCAGTGCTCTCAAGCTGGCTTAATTCTAATTTGGCTGTCACATTTTGTTACCTGAAACGCGTTTTAAAAATACTTTTCAGTGGAAAATACTGGTGAGGGAAATACTGTCACATTGTTTATTTCTACACAATTACTCATTCAGTACTGTCAATCCTGACTGGTGGGTCATATTACACATTGGCTAACTCGTTGTCCAAGTGTAACGTGTTCCACATTTTGTATACAAAACCCCAACATACCAGCAGTAATTGAAGAATTACAAAGACTCAATCACTTCTTAATATAACAACCCTAAAGAAAAACCGACACCCTCATAAATCTTCCGACACCCTAAAAATATTTTAAATACCCCTATATGTCTTAAAATACACCCCGTATGTGAAAACCGAGCCCAAAATATGTTATGCCATTAAAAATAAATTAAAAATCAAAATTTTGGGGTTTAGGCGGGCCGCATAAGCCACCCCTTAAGCTTACGCGGGCCGGGCTGGCACGACCCTAGGCCGCCACGTGGCCCAACACACGGCAACCTTATGCAATGACCCGGACAAGCTATGTTGTTGACTCCCTTTGACGCGGGCCGCGTAGGCCCTTGTCTTGTTTTACGCGGGCTGCGAGAACCCCGAACTCAGCCCCTAAAAAGCTGGAGCTCGGGCCTTCAGTCGAATTCGCTCAAACTTTTCAATTCTCTCTCAATTTCTATGTAGTATACATTATACTCGGGCATAATACCCCCTAAATAACGAAGTTCTGCTCCGTTGTAAGTATTATAACCCCGGGCTACGTATTAGATACTCTGCCCGATTGATCTAGGGTTCCGTAACGGCTGTCGTGGTTCTGCCCGACGTAGTCGTTGGAATGCCGTCTCGGGGAGGGTATTACTAATGTTAAAATGGGTTATTATACTACCACGTGTGCATTTGTGTAATTTATAGATAATTCCCAAGGAACCCTTACTGAAAACTTAAGACAGCAATGTGAGTAATCTCCTTTTTGTAAACTGTTTTTACAAAACCTTAACTATTTTACAAATGCAATTTAGCAGTGATTGAGTCTTTGTAATTCTACAATTACTGCCGGTATGTTGGGGTTTTGTATACAAAATGTGAGACACGTTACCATTGGACAAAGAGTTAGCCAATGTGTAATATGTCCCACCAGTCAGGATTGACAGTACTGAATGAGTAATTGGGTAGATATAAACATTGTAATCGCTCTCAATACTGTTTAAATTAAATTTATGTTTCTTGATTAAACTGGGATTCACTCACCAGTATTTCCCACTGACAAATGTTTTTAAAACGCGTTTCAGGTAACACAATGTGAAAACTAATTAGAAGCCAGCTGGATAGCACTGAAGGCTTGGAAAAGTGGCTATAAAAGTTACCTAAATAAAAAAAGGCGTTTTGATTCAATAAAATGGGATTTATCCCTATAAATCAGTTTGTAATGAAAACTTGGGTTTTATCCCAATGTGTTTATTTCTATAAAATGTGGTGTTTTACTCTGATAAAATATTTCCTAACTACGATCCTGATGTAAATTCCGCTGCCAAATTAATAAACACCGATACCACCGATACTGAGTTCGCGGCCGCCCGTTCCTGGGACAGATAGGGGGCGGGGGTTGCGACAGAAGGTGGTATCAGAGCCAAGCCACTGATTCAGCCACAGAAGCGTTCTGCTGACATCAAAATTTAAATTGTTAGGAAATAAATTACGGGAATACGTGCATAATTGTATTTCTTGTTATGTGTTATTTGACTATTTGTTAGTTTACAGTATGAGCGACCAAGGACCATCTGACGCGTACCGTCAATTGTCTGGTACGCCTAGAAGCGAAGGCACCTCCTCTTCTCAGCCTGCCCTCTCAGGGTACTCTGCTGATACGGAAGAAGGAATATTCGTGTTTAAGGCTCAGTCTGAAGAACCATTCCCTCAGAAAAAAAGGATGATTCAGTCGAGGGGCACATGAGCGTAGGAAGCGTATGAAAAAGTTACAAGATCAGAGAGCACTAGCAGCAGCCAAAAGAGAAACCGATGCCTATGTCCAGGATATGATTAATAGGGGTATAGCCAATATCCACATCCTAGCAACCACTGCAGCTGACCCTAATCTGGAACAAATGATAGCACCACAATCACCAATTCCTGACCAACCGATGGAGATAGAAAACCCTAAAAATCAAGTAGAAATGCATGATTTTAATCCGGAGGAAATACCTAGGGTACCAGCACCAAATCCCTTAGACCCAAATTACGACCCGTGGTGGGATGACGTTAGAGACTATGTGCAACGCTACCCGATACATGAAGACACGTCCATGCCAAACCTAGGAGCCCACCCAGGGTTAGATCCTCTAGATCCCTATTATGATAATGATGTATTCATTAGAGAGATTCTAGAAAATCCTTACCCATACTAGGCCCCTATACCTCCATACCAGGAACCCGCACCCCAGATTCCGAACCCAGTCCTAGAACCTGCACCCCCAATGAGTGCAGACAGTGTACAAGAACTTAGGACATTTGGTGAGGAAATTTTAGAAAGTAGTGAAAGAATGAGACAGGTGGGAGAGCGACTCGTCTGGAAGTACGACGAGCGCAATATGGATTTCTGGATGAATCCATATCCATGACTGTGATGGTGGAAACGGTAGTAATAATAATATTTATAATAAAATAATATAATATAATATGTGTATGTGTATGAAAAAAAAAACTATAGGATGCCTATTACTAGTAGTGTAACTTTAAATTTCAGTTGGTATTGTAATTTTAATTTCAGTACTGGTGTGTAATAGATGCATATTATATGAATAGAGTAAAGTCGCAATGATCGACGCTTTTGACCAAAGTGCGTGTCATGTGATTGACTATATTAAATATTATTTTGTGATATTAATAAGTGGTAACTGTTTAAAATTCAGATGGCCGACGAAGGAAATCAAGAAAATCTGAATAACGATAACCAGAGTAACATTAACTTGGTTAATGAGAATCCGAGCATCAATAACAATGGAAACCAAGTGGATAATAGTGACATCCAACACACAGTGGCACAAGGAATTATAGATGCAATGCCATATATTCTTCAAACTGTTAAGGATGCGAAGTAAGCATAGCAGTAAGCGACCAACTGAACCAGAACACAACGTAAACAATGGACCCATACTTCAGGTGCCCATTCCCAAAAGAAGAAGAACCATGCCTTATGGTTGTTCTTATAAAGAATTCTGGTCCTGCAAACCAATAGAATTCTCGGGCAATGAAGGACCCATTGCGACTCTGCGCTGGATAGAAAAGACTGAGGCTGTTTTAAAAATAAGCAAGTGTGCTGAAGAAGACAAAATAATGTTTGCTTCTAATTTGTTTAAAAACTCAGCCTTAGAATGGTGGAACACTATCCTCCAGTCAAGAGGAAGTGATAGGGTATACAAGATGGGATGGGAGGAATTTAAGAATATGGTAGAAAGGAAATTCTGCCCTCCCAATGAAAAGGAACAGATAACAAATAAGTTTCTGAACCTTAGAATGACCGGGGTAGATAGTAAGGGTTATACTACCACATTCTTTGAATATGTCAGAATAGTACCAACCCTTGCATCACCTGAACCAGTATTAATCTCCCGTTACATCTTGGGATTAATTGGAGAAATTAGACATGTAGTCAAGGCAGCTAGACCTCAAACTATAGAAGAAGCTGTAGAACTAGCAAACACCTTGACAGATGAATTAATCCGTACTAGAGAAGATAATCAGAGAAGAAATCTAGCTCAAAGACTTACCCAGGAATTCCGATCTGGAAATTCCAACCGTGGAAAAAATGTAGGTTCCACATCTGCACCTTATTGCAAGTATTGCAAAAGGAAGCATTCTGGAAGATGCTCCATATATTGCAATTTCTGCAAAATATCAGGACACAAGGAAGAAGAATGCAGGAGGAAAGCCAACAACAGGATATGCTACCATTGTGGGGAACAAGGTCATATCAAGCCAAACTGTCCGAAATTAGCTCCAGCTACAAATAAAAAGAACACTAAAAATGCTAGAGCATTTGTTCTAACAGCAGATGAAGCCAGAATGATTCCGGATGTCATAGCCGGTACGTTTTTAGTTAATGATGTTTTTGCTAAAGTATTATTTGACTCTGGTGCAAACCAAAGTTTTAGTAATACTTCATTTTGAAAACTTCTAAATCAGTCATTAACTAAACTACCATAAGAATGTCTAGTAGAGACAGCAAATGGAGAAACGGTTAGGATTTCTGAAATCTTGCAGGGAGCAAGAATAGAAATTTTAAATCAAAAGTATATTGCAAACATGTACCCAATGAATCTGACATGATTTGATATTGTATTAGGAATGGATTGGTTAATAGCCAATAAAGCTAATATATTATGTGATCAAAAGTCAATCCAAGTAAATTCACCAAAAGGTGAAAAGATCACAATTAAAGGTGATAAACCCTCTAGATCCACTAAATTCATCTCTGTGATGAAAACTGCAAGTTATATAAGAAAAAGATCTATAGTATATTTGATTTCCATAATCACTAACACTAAAGGAAAAGAATTAAAAGACATCCCAGTAGTGTCTCAGTTTTCAGATGTATTTCCAGAAGAATTACCAGGATTACCGCCGAACAGGGAAGTTGAATTCAGAATCCATCTACTGCCAGGAACAGCACCAATTGCCAAAGCACCTTACCGTTTGGCACCCGCCGAAATGCAGGAACTAAAGAAACAGTTAGATGAATTATTGGAAAAAGGATTCATACAGCCAAGCTCATCACCATGGGGAGCGCCGATACTGTTTGTAAAAAAGAAGGACAGATCAATGCGTATGTGCATTGATTACCGTGAATTAAACAAGGTCACAATTAAGAACCGGTACCCATTACCAAGAATCGATGATCTGTTTGATCAATTGCAAGGAGCTCGATTTTTCTCAAAAATCGATTTAAGGTCAGGATATCATCAATTAAAGGTACAGGAAGAGGACATTCCTAAGACCGCCTTCAGAACGAGGTATGGTCATTATGAATTTACTGTCATGCCATTTGGTTTAACCAATGCCCCAGCCGCATTTATGGACATGATGAACCGAATATGTAAGCCATATTTGGATAAATTCATGATTGCCTTTATAGATGATATTCTAATTTATTCTAAAAGTAAGGAAGATCATGCAAAGCATTTGCACGCCCTTTTAAGTCTATTAAGAAAGGAAAAACTTTATGCTAAATTTTCGAAATGCGAGTTTTGGTTAGAACAGGTACAGTTTCTTGGACACTTAGTCAATCATGAAGGAATTCATGTGAATCCAACAAAAATCGAGGCGATTACCAAATGGAAAACCCCTGAATCACCAACCGAGGTTAGAAGTTTCTTAGGATTGGCCGGTTATTATAGAAGATTTATTCGAGATTTTTCTAGAATAGCCATTCCCTTAACTAAGTTAACCTGTAAATCTATTAAGTTTGAATGAGGACCAAAACAAGAAGAAGCATTTAGAATTCTTAAGCAAAGACTAACCCATACACCCATACTAGCGTCACCAGAAGGAACTGAAGACTTTGTAGTCTATTGTGATGCTTCTAAATTAGGTTATGGATGTGTATTAATGCAACGCCAAAATGTTATAGCCTATGCATCTAGACAACTTAAGAATCATGAAGAGAATTATTCAACCCATGATGTAGAATTAGGAGCTATAATTTTTGCCCTTAAGATTTGGAGACATTACCTTTATGGTAGTAAGTTTACCATATTTACTGATCATAAGAGTTTAAAGTATGTTTTTGGACAAAAGGAATTAAATATGAGACAAAGACGCTGGATGGAGATGCTTAGTGATTATGATTGTGATATCCAGTATCATGAAGGAAAAGCAAATGTAGTGGCAGATGCTTTAAGCCGAAAGTATCACGAAAAGCCAAAAAGGGTACGTTCTCTTAAATTAAATCTACAAGTAGATTTAAATGAACAAATTAAAAAGGCACAAGAATCAGTAATCGAGAATGATACTGAGAAGCTAAAAGGTATGATTAAGGAATTAGAACAAGGAACAGATGGAATTTGGAGATTTCATAAGAAGAGAATGTGGATACCTAAATTAGGAAACCTACGCCATCGTATATTAGAAGAAGCCCATAAGTCCAAATATACGATGCACCCAGGAAGCGATAAAATGTATCAGGATTTAAGAAAGAATTTTTGCTGGATAGGAATGAAAAAGGACATAGCAGCCTATGTTTCTAAATGTTTAACCAGTTCACAAGTTAAAGCTGAATACCAAAAACCTTCAGGTTTGTTACAGCAGCTAGAAATGCCAGTGTGGAAATGAGAATTGATAACAATGGATTTTGTTACCAAATTACCCAAAACAAGGAAAGGTAATGATACAATCTGGGTGATTGTAGATAGGCTAACCAAGTCAGCTCATTTCCTACCAATGAAAGAAACTTTCAATATGGAACAGCTAGCTGAATTGTATGTAAATGAAATAGTTTCACTACATGGAATTCCTTTATCAATTGTTTCTGATAGGGATAGCCGTTTTACCTCTCATTTTTGGTCAAGTTTCCAAAAAGCAATGGCAACCAAGTTAAATCTAAGCACAACTTACCATCCTCAAACGGACGGACAAAGCGAAAGGATAATTCAGACAATGGAAGACATGCTTAGAGCTTGTGTAATTGATTTTGGAGGTAATTGGGACAATCACTTATCATTGATAGAATTTTCTTATAATAATAGTTATCACACAAGTATCAATGCTGCACCATTCGAAGCACTTTATGGACGAAAGTGCCGAACCCCAGTCTGTTGGGCAGAAATTGGGGAAAAGCAACTATCTAGACCTGAGATAGTGCAAGAAACAACCGACAAGATTATTCAAGTCAAGGAACGACTGAAAGCAGCACGTGATCGACAGAAGAGCTATGCCGATAACCGACTCAAACCGTTGGAATTTCAAATAGGAGAAAAAGTATTGTTAAAAGTCTCTCCTTGGAAAGGAGTAGTAAGATTCATCAATCGGGGAAAGCTAAGTCCCAGGTATATTGGACCTTTTGAAATTATTAAAAGAATAGGACTTGTAGCCTATCAGCTACAACTGCCAGAGGAAATGGCAGGAATACATGATGTATTTCATGTATCTAATCTCAAGAAATGCCTAGTTGATGAATCACTTGTGGTGCCTCTTAAAGATATAGAGGTAAATGAACAACTCAAGTTTGTAGAAAGGCCTCTACAGATTGAAGACAGGAAAGTCAAGAACCTCAAGCATAAGAGATTAGTTCTTGTCAAAGTGAAGTGGGACTCCAAAAGAGGACCTGAGTACTCATGGGAGCTTGAATCGGAAATGCAAAAGAAATATATACACTTATTCCAGTAGATCTCGAGGACGAGCTCTAAAACAAGGTGGGGAGGATATAACAACCCTAAAGAAAAACCGACACCCTCATAAATCTTCCGACACCCTAAAAATATTTTAAATACCCATATATGTCTTAAAATACACCCCGTATGTGAAAACCGAGCCCAAAATATGTTATGCCATTAAAAATAAATTAAAAATCAAAATTTTGGGGTTTAGGCGGGCCGCGTAAGCCACCCCTTAAGCTTACGCGGGCCGCGACAAGGTGATGGCTGGCACGACCCTAGGCTGCCACGTGGCCCAACACACGGCAACCCTATGCAATGACCCGGACAAGCTATGCCGTTGACTCCCTTTGACGCGGGCCGCGTAGGCCCTTGTCTTGTTTTACGCGGGCCGCGAGAAACCCGAACTCAGCCCCTATAAAGCTGGAGCTCGGGCCTTCAGTCGAATTCGCTCAAACTTTTCAATTCTCTCTTAATTTCGACGAAGTATACATTATACTCGGGCATAATACCCCCCTAAATAATGAAGTTCTGCTCCGTTGTAAGTATTATAACCCCGGGCTACGTATTAGATACTCTGCCCGATTGATCTAGGGTTCCGTAACGGCTGTCGTGGTTCTGCCCCGGCGTTGTCGTTGGAATGCCATCTCGGGGAGGGTATTACTAATGTTAAAATGGGTTATTATACTAACATGTGTGCATTTGTGTAATTTATAGATAATTCCCAGGGAACCCTTACTGAAAACTTAAGACAAAAATGTGAGTAATCTCCTTTTTGTAAACTGTTTTTACAAAACCTTAACTATTTTACAAATGCAATTTAGCAGTGATTGAGTCTTTGTAATTCTACGATTACTGCCGGTATGTTGGGGTTTTGTATACAAAATGTGAGACACGTTACCATTGGACAAAGAGTTAGCCAATGTGTAATATGACCCACCAGTCAGGATTGACAGTACTGAATGAGTAATTGGGTAGATATAAACATTGTAATCGCTCTCAATACTGTTTAAATTAAATTTATGTTTCTTGATTAAACTGGGATTCACTCACCAGTATTTCCCACTGACAAATGTTTTTAAAACGCGTTTCAGGTAACACAATGTGAAAGCCAATTAAAAGCCAGCTGGATAGCACTGAAGGCTTGGAAAAGTGGCTATAAAAGTTACCTAAATAAAAAAAAGGCATTTTGATTCAATAAAATGGGATTTATCCCTATAAATCAGTTTGTAATGAAAACTTGGGTTTTATCCCAATGTGTTTATTTCTATAAAATGTGGTGTTTTACTCTGATAAAATATTTCCTAACTACGACCCTGATGTAAATTCCGCTGCCAAATTAATAAACACTGATACCACCAATACTGAGTTCGCGGCCGCCCGTTCCCGGGACAGATAGGGGGCGGGGGTTGCGACACTTAATCACATTGTAAAATATTTAAGGTTTTGTAAAACAGTTCATAAAAGGTTTACATAAAATAAGGATAACTCACTTTGCTGTCTTAGACTTCTTTTAGGGTTTCCTGATGATTTATCTATAATTTACACAAATGTTCATATGTTAGCATAATAACCCTTTATTTATATTAATGATACCCTCCCCGAGACGGCATTCCAACAACTACGTCGGGCAGAACCACGACAGTCGTTACGGGACCCTGGATCAATCGGGCAGCGTATCTAATATGTAACCGGGGTTATGATACTTACAATGGGGCAAAACTTCGTTAATTAGGGGGTATTATACTCGGAGATTATGCCTACTATGTGAGAAATTCGTGATACAGAAAAGAAAATGAACGAGTTTCACTGAAGGCCCGATGCCCTCTTATATAGGGCTGGAATTCAAGTCTCTCGCGGCCCGCGTAAGGTAAGGCTAAGGCCTACGCGGCCCGCGTAATAGGGGGGTCTAGGCGTAGGTGATCCGGGTCACAATATAAGTTCAACACGCGTTTGACACGTGTCAACACCAGGTGCGATCTGATCCTATAGCTGTCGCGGCCCGCGTAAGCTCAAGAGGTGGCTTACGCGCCCCGCGTAAGCCTCATTTTTCTTGTTTTTTTAATTATTTTTAATGATATTTCATATTTAGGGCTCGGTTTTCACATACGGGGTGTATTTTAAGACATATAGGGGTAATTTAAAATATATTAGGGCGTCAGAAAAAATTCAGGAGAGTTATTATATCCTCCCCACCTTGTTTTAGAGCTCGTCCTCGAGGTCTACTGGAACAAGTGTGGATATTTCCTTTGCATTTCTGATTCAAGCTCCCATGTGTATTATGGTCCTCTTTTGGAGTCTCACTTCACTTTGACCAGAACCAATCTCTTGTGCTTGAGGTTCTTAACTTTACAGTCTTCAATTTGTAGAGGTTTTTCTACAAATTTTAACTGTTCATTTACCTCTATATCCTTAAGAGGTACTATCAGTGATTCATCAGCTAAGCATTTCTTGAGATTAGATACATGAAATACATCATGTATTCCTGCCATTTCCTCTGTCAGTTGTAGCTGATAGGCTACAGATCCTATTCTTCTAATAATCTCAAAAGGTCCAACATACCTGGGGCTTAGCTTTCCCCTCTTGATGAATCTTATCACTCCTTTCCAAGGAGATACTTTTAATAATACTTTATCTCCTACTTGAAATTCCAATGGTTTTCGTCTGTTATCAGCATAACTCTTTTGCTGATCACGTGCTGCTTTCAGTCGTTCCTTGCCTTGAATGATTTTGTCTGTTGTTTCTTGTACTATCTCAGGTCCAGATAGTTGCTTTTCTACAATTTCTGCCCAACAGACTGGCGTTCGGCACTTTCGTCCATAAAGTGCTTCGAATGGTGCAGCATTGATACCTGTGTGATAGCTATTATTATAAGAAAATTCTATCAATGGTAAGTGATCGTCCCAATTACCTCCGAAATCAATTACACAGGCTCTCAGCATGTCCTCCATGGTCTGAATTGTCCTTTCGCTTCCTGGATGTATCGTATACCTATCCACCAGAAATTATTTCTTAGATCTTGATACATCTTATCACTTTCTGGATGTATCGTATACTTAGACTTATGAGCTTCTTCTAGAATTCTGTGGAGTAGGTTTCCTTGTTTAGGTATCCACATCCTTTTCTTATGAAACTTCCAAATTCCATCTGT
>CM060393.1:141311534-141392534 GCA_030545235.1 Helianthus tuberosus | reverse complement strand
CCGAGGATAACAAGAAAGAGACTCATGTGGAGTCATCAGGCAATAAGAAGAGGAAATCTTCGAACCTAAAGATGAGCACACAAGTGGGTTATGGAAGCTCTAAAGCAAACAAAATAAAGAAAGTAAATCCGCCACTTGGCGGGAAAACTGTGGGAGCCACTAATAAGGCCGGAGGTAAAGTTTACTCGGGGACTAAGCCAAGGTGTGGGAAATGCAATTTTCACCATGAAGGTCGATGTCTGAGGCCTAAGTGTGGAAAGTGTGGAAAAGAAGGGCACAGCAAGGACGCCTGTTGGGCAAAGGACCCAGATGGAAGGAATAAGAGAATACCAGGCTGCTACAAATGTGGTGAAGCAGGGCACTTTAGGAAAGATTTCCCTAGGAAGAAACAAGCAAGGAAGGGTTTTCACGATCGAAATTCGTGAGGCACGCCAGGATCCAGATGCGGTTACGGGTACGTTCCCTAATAACCAACCTTATGCATCTATTTTTAATACTGGCATCAACTTCAACCTTGCATGCTTAGAACTTAAGAAACTGCTTGGCCTAGTCTCAAGTAAGATAGACGTCCCGTATTCTTTAAAAATGGGCATATAGAAGGATAGTTTAAACAGTCGAAGCAATTAAGGATCGTAATTAGGCACTCAGAGGGCCGGAACCTTCTGTTCCCATTGACTCGCGAAGTCATAATATGATAGTCAGCATGGATCAGAAATCCAAGTATAGAGCTGAAGTCGTTCAATATGAGAAAATCAGACGCATCCCTCTGCGGATGATGAAACCTAACTATCATGCAATAGGTGCAAGGATGCTAGACCCCACAAGGCGGCAGATCTACGACATCCCTCATTGGTCGAAGAGGCATAGAAACGCCTTCGAGTAGACTGCGGAGCCTGAAGACATCCCCGTGATGGAAGAAGCCCCAGTAGCCTTTTCAGAAGACTTGCTAGGAACGCCTCTCTGTAGCGACGAGAGGAGTTCAGGATAAATCGCGTGCCAGGAGCAGCACCAGTGACGAATGAAGCCATACCGACTAGCTTCACCAACGAAGCATGAACCTCTGATATAACTGCAAGAGCTGCTAGACAGAGGAAATTAAGGACATAACATCCTTAGTTAAGGAGACAAGGAGAAAGTTGGTAGTCTTCACTTTACATAAACTTCAGAAAATTGAGAATCAGAATCCTTTACCCAGGGATCAACTTGAGGACAAGAGGTCCTCCACTGTGAATACAAGTGGAAATATCCCTAAAACGACCTATAGGACTTGCTTCGAGCATTACAAGATCCTTGTCGTATCATTTGGCTTGACACATGCATCGACAATATATTCATGGACCTCATGAATCGAACGTGTGAGCCATACCTGGATAAGTTATATACTTATTGACTACATTCTTATATGGCCAATGACCAAGGAAGGTCGTGAGCAACAGCCGCAATTTACCTTGCAACTCTTAGAGAAAGCACAGTTATGTGCAATGATGACGAAAAGCGGATTTCGAGTTCGCGAAGGGAGAACCTTATGGATAAGAACGAAGTTCACGCCAACCCTGCAACCAAGAGCTCAAGAGCTAGAGTTGCAATTATGTGACGTCTCTCGACAAGTCTCGATTGTACGTCGATGCAACGAGACCACGACATTGCACACGCGGCACATTGATTAAGGAATCACGAGAAGAGATCTTGAGATAGATACAGTGATTGCGCGCCGCAACTGGACGTCATTACCTGAAAGAAAACGTTGCACGATCTTTATTGATCACAAGGGTTGCAACACACCGATGATCGTAAGAACTCGAATATGAACTGAGCTGCTGAACGATGCAGACTGTATGAACACAATACGTGCTTGTGTGATAAACTTTGATGAAAAGTCGGAACACTCACTTGCCCTTAGTGGAGTTTTCCTACAACGGTATCTATCACACCGCCGTCTAAACCGCTTCGTGTAAAGCTTTAGACGGAACATAATGAGTAAATTTCCGTCATGTTGAACGGAGACTAGAAATAAACAATCAACTGGCCCGAGATGGCCCAGGAAAACTAGAGGCCAGATCGTTCAGATATGTGATCATATCAGGACAGCCCGCAGAATACAGAAAGATTACGCTGATGAGCGACAGAGATCGTAAGAATTTGAGACAAGAAGTATGACTAAAATGAGAGCCTCGCCTAGAGAAGGCGTAGTGTGTTTTGGAAAACGAAAAGGTTGAATCCCCGGTGTAGGGATCAGAACCATTGCTCACAAAATGAAGCTCCCAGAAAAAGATCAGTGGTGATCGCGACACAATCATGTGACTAGTCTGTAGAGGAGTCTGACTTAAGGAACAGTCGTTGTTCCCACAAATAAGATTCACGTCAATGACAAACGACAAGATTTACTATAGAAACCTGTTGAGGTTTTGGACCAAGAGTCCGTGATACTATAGAAACCTGTTGAGGTTTTGGACCAAGAGTCCGTGATACTATAGAAACCTGTTGAGGTTTTGGACCAAGAGTCCGTGATACTATAGAAACCTGTTGAGGTTTTGGACCAAGAGTCCGTGATACTATAGAAACCTGCTGAGGTTTTGGACCAAGAGTCCGTGATATTATAGAAACCTGTTGAGGTTATGGACCAAGAGTCCACAAGATACAGAAAAGTCATGATCGACTTACTTGAGTATGAAAGAATTCATGACATGACCCAGAGATTTCATGGGAACATGAAGACAAAGCATGAATCTAAGTGACCATATTGGTTTCACAACTCCCCTGCGACCGATGGCATCGCTTGAATTTCGGGACGAAATTCTTTTAACGGGGGGAGACTGTGACAACCGTCACTTTTCCGTACATTCCGTACACTAGATGAACAGTAATTTGTGCTTAAATGACTGTGCATGATCTGGTTTACCAGACAAATAAATTTCTGAATTCCATACAAGTGAATTCATGCACGATATATGCTGCAAGAATTACGTTATGATAGCGTTGCGTCAAAAATATTAGTAAACTCACCGGTAAGACACATCGTGTCAACAGAACTGCAGAAAGCAGTCAGACATTAGAATTGAGGCCTAGGTGTAGGTCCGACGACAAAAGTACATTAAAACCCAAGAGTACATATAAGGGTTTAATTTATAGACATTGCGAAAGCAAAAATAAGCACTAAAAAGCACCCGAAACGCACTTTAAGTGCATAATTTTGTATGATTCAGCTCAATTCAGCATTTAAACATATGAATATTATGCAGAAATTTTTATTTATCATCCAAAATACTTCCCTAAGTGTCGGGGATTGAAAGTGTTACAAAAGGGCACTTGAAAGACACTAAACGGTGCAATTTAGCACTTAAGCGAACCGGTATCTAACCGAACAACCGGGCTTTACCCGGAACACCAAAATATTGCTAGAAGCAATATTTTTATTTTTCTAAGCTAATTAGGGTACCCGAATACCCTAACACTCTATATATTACATAACACACCTAAAAGCACCAACTTAACTCTTGATCCCCTAACTAGATCACTAACTAGCTAGTTGAAACCCAACTAGAACCCCTTTCCCCCAACCATACGGTTATGAGGGGATATCCCCACTTTGATTTGTTTCATTTGTTTAATGGGAATGTTTGGTACTTGGGAAACATAGTACCTAGTGGACACTAAATTAGGTTATAAATAAACAAATAACCACCATCACTTCCATTAACCTACACTCACACAAGATTCCTTTCATGCATTCAAAAAGCTTCGGCCGAACGTACTCAATACACCCCACACTTTCTTTTGTTTATTAAATTGGCACATGTTAGATTTTTAGAAGCATATTATATGTTGGATAAAACAAGAAGTTTGATTATTAAATATACACTAAAGTCTTCCACCTTCTTTCATCAAACAACACCCTAAGCTTCAATTTTTCCTTCCTTCTTCCTTGAGTTCAGCCGAACACCTCCACCAACAAAGCTCCACCCTCAAGTTTGATACTAGCCATTTTTCATGCACACATAGAAGTAAGAGGTCGCATATTAGGAGTCTTGGTGCACTCGGAGCGCGAAGGACCACCTCCGTTAGCTTTTATCCACCCATTTTCCACCAAGAATCTTCCCTAGCTTAGAGCTAGAGGTATAACACTTAAAACTCTTATTTAATCATATCTAAGGTGGTTAAAAGGAATTTTGTCGGTGAAATATCATTAACATACATTTTGAAGTATTAAAGTCTAGTAAAAACTCTAAAAATGGTGGTTAATAACATATGTGTTGTGTAAAAGTTGTAGTATTTGAAATATATGGTTATCTAGACCAGATCTATGATGTGGTAGCTCGGATCATCGTTTAACCCGGTTTGGTAAGATCATGGATCTTAACATAAAGCTATTTTAGAAGTAACAAGGGTTAAAAGGTGAAACCCTACCACACATAAACCATGAACTTGTGTAAAAATGTTTTAACTTGTACAAAAGTGTTTAAAAACTAGTAGATCTATGTATCTACAAGTGGTATTTTCAAGAGACCAAGCATCAAAAGAAATCACATGTTCTAAACCGGATCTTACACAAACAAAAGTGGTTTTTGTGAACAAACAAGTGTGTGGATACTTGTGTAACAAAAGTTTTAACGAAGAAATAATTTTCGTAAAAACCGACTAGAAGTTGTAAAACTTCATATTCTTTAAAAATAAATTTTTTAAGAAATTAAACTTATTTTTAAAGATAACAAGACTTACTAAATGTGCTAGTAAGTTACTACACATTTTTGGTAAATATCCAAGTTCATGAAATGGGGAAAAATTTGTGATTGTTGTTGATGATTATTGTTGATAATTGTTGTTGATGATTGTTGACGATTTAAAAGAAAATAAACACACGTTTTGAAAACGTGGGAAACCTCCATTTTTAGGGGAAACTCTGCCAAAATTTTTATAAATTTTGACACTTAGAAAAATATAAGTTTTTGAGAAACTTATTCCCTAAAAATGTATTTAAAAGTATTACCAAGGTTTCCCTAAGTTTTGGTGACAAGAAATGGTGACTTCTTCAAAAATAAAATGGACATTATGTATATATATTTTTTAGAGAAAAATATATATTATTTTATCACCAAATTTTGTGCTAAGTGTATATAGTATGTGTTATACGTGCTAGTGTATTAAGACTTAAAAATACACTAAATGCTCATGAGGAGTATATACATAAAAATGCACATACAAAATACAAGATACATAATTCGGGTGCACAGTGCAAAACACAAAAGACTTATATTTATTTTTGGAGAAAATAATATAAGTAAGATACGTAGTTAAAAATGTAAGAATATTTTTAACACAAGAAAATATACACAAAAGAGAGTGACTGTACTTGTGCGACGCAAGTCTAGTGACTAACGTTAAGAAAACGCGTATAGGTTACGACGTTAAATAAGCAAATCCGGTGAAGTTTACGACGCACAGGAACGCAAAGTTGTGAGTTCATGCTCCCCCTTTTCTTTAACTGTTTTCAGTTTTTATAACTCTCGGGGGTGAAATACATGTTACAAATATTATAATTTTTACAAAGGGTAAAAATACAAGAAGCACTCTTGGTGAGAACGAGAACCGAGTGCAATATGATTTGAGAATACGAGAAGCACTCGTGGTGAGTGCAATATGATGAGCATTAATAAATGCCTAGAAAATACTAGATCATGTGAGCATAGACTAATACAAAAGATGCCATAAAGTCTTGGTGAATACTAGACCAAGCCATTAAAAACAATCATTAATTAGGGACGAGGGTTAGATCTAACGGGTACGGCCGAGCCCCACTCATGGTCCTTATGTGACCTCTTGAGTGCTTCGGTGTCCCAGTCGAGGGAAATCGACACAGTCGAGGTTAATCGACACAGTCGAGGGAAATCGACACAGTCAAGGAAAATTGACGCAGTCGAGGTTAATCGACACAGTCGAGGGAAAATCGACACAGTGAAAGGAGAAAATACTAAAGCTCCCTATGTCCTCACATGCCTTAATGTCCTTGCTCATACACTCATTTAGTACGTGGTGTACACAAGAAAACGTGATGTATACAATAAATACTTGATTTGTAAAGGTTACAAACTATGTTTTCATACAAGATATACAAGACGCATGAACTCGCTCAACTTTATGTTGATGTTTTCCAAAATTACATGTATTTCAGGTGACAGGATGGATCTTGGGCGCAAGTGTCATAACTAGAAGTAGACTACAAGTTTAGATGTCATCCACTTTTGTTGAATTGAAACCTTGTCAAAGGTCATGTTTTGAAAACTTATATAACAAGTATTTGTAATACTTAAATTTTCATAAATGGATGAACATCTTTTTGATCATGTAGTTGTCTATTACGATTGAATGCAATGATAACAAGCTAGTCACACATCATACGCTTCCGCAAAAGACAGGGTGTGACAGTTTGGTATCAGAGCTTCGATTGTAGTGAACTAGGATTCTTTCTCGAGTCTAGACTACAATCACTAGAGTTCTCTCACGAAAACATTTTACAAAAAGGTTTTCATTGCATTCACGAAAGCGCCAAGATCCACGAGTCAGACACCTTACAAAGAAAATACAAGGCAAGGACATTAGTGAGGAATACCTTTAGAATAAGGTGCCAACCAAAGCATAGTCTACACGAGTTAGACTAGCCAAAAAATGACCCCCAAAAACGAGAGTTATACGTGATATAATGCATTAAATTGCTTGATTATGCTAAGTAGCATATATGTTATTGATATACATACATACAAATAAGTGTACGGAATGATTATTGACGTGAATGAGATACTTTCGACTCCGACTCCTATTACTATACGTAACTCGCACGATGAAGCTACCGACCTCGCGTCCCTTGCAAAGCTCATGGCTGGGAGTGATTACCAAACAAGATGCTGAGCTTGCTTCCGTAGGAGATGGCTGCTCTTCCGATCGTGAAGGTGCCTAACTACGGTGAAGATGACGAGGCAGAGGCGGCAACCTTGAACAAATTCTCAATCAACGGGACGAGATCCCTGTGGCTCATGTGAAGCAAGATTGACGATATGCTTAACCAGAAAAGGGAGATGAAGTATTCATCTCGAAGGTGCCCCTCCAACTACTAGGAATTCTTTCTATTCCTATTCCATCTAATCATCGTGCCTATACGCGCGTAACGATAACGAGTGTTAGCGCGTGGACCACTGCAATGGTCCTTTCCATGACAGAGGTATAAGGACAGTAGTGTCCCCTCCTTGATTAATCATCTGCTTGGACGAGAGAAAATTTGGGGTAACTGTGCAAGACAATTTATTATTACGGGGGCCCACGTAATAACAACTTGTAGTGCACAGAAATCCTGGTGGACTCTGCGGGTCGAGCTAATGAAAACCATACAAAATTAATCTATAGGTGTCCTCACCTTCATCTGGTAGAACAACACATAGATCAGTGCTTTAGCACGATAGAAAGTAGGAAGCCTGTCTTAGCCTACTTCGTGACTGACACTTCTACCTGCATGCGAGACGTTTGAGAAAGCGATATTTAAGCAAGAGAGGTGGAATGACATTTAGGAAGAATCAGTGACGATACACTCCCTATCACCTCTACACAAACAACCCCATCAAAGGGGAAATATACGCACCAGTCAAGCTAAAGACCTAGGAAAACCAATATAGCAGGAAATAACTGAAACTTGAATGACCAAGACGATGTAGCCTTGGGATCATCTCAAACAATATGCCAATTTGGCAAGCCTATGTGAGGGCTCAATAACTGTTTCCTCGCTTATACACTGGTTATATATACGTGTGAAAATTGGTGGGCTTATGGTGCTATGTATATCATAGACAATTGAAATGTTGTCTAACCTACTTCATACCATTTTGGCAGAAGAGAATGCCGCCCAGGCGAGACACAAACACCAGTACGTTGCCAAGGACAGAAGCAGAGCTGCAAGAACGCATCTCGCAGGCAATTGCACGACATGAAGCCCTCCGCTCTGAGCACAGCAATGGCACTAATGGAAATAACCCTCCAACTGGCTGCACCTATAAACAGTTCCTGGACTGCAAGCCATTAAATTTTGATGGCACAGGAGGTGCCGTTGCATTTGTTCGTTGGGCAGAAAAGACTGACTCCATTCTAAGAATGAGTAACTGTTCGCCCCGACAGAGTGTTACTTATATCTCAGGGTTATTCGTAGATGGCGCACTCTCTTGGTGGAACCTTCAGGTTCAAACCCTTGGTGCAGATGCTGCTTATGCACTAAGCTGGGACGAGCTCAAGGAAATGATGGAAAAGAAATACTGTTCTAGAGCCGAAATCCAGAAGATTGAGGTGGAGTTCTGGAACTTGAAAATGGATGGACCAAAGATTCCTGAATACGTCCAACGATTTCACGACTTGTCTAGGGTTGTCCCCTACTTAGTCACACCGGAATTCAAAAGGGTTGAACGATTCATTTGGGGACTTGCACCTCAGATCAGGGGCATGGTTACTACCTCAAAGCCCTCAACCATTGCAGAGGCTATCGATATGAGTGTCACCCTTACTGAAGAAGCTCTACGTGCGGGAAAATTTTCAGAATCCGAGGATAACAAGAAAGAGACTCATGTGGAGTCATCAGGCAATAAGAAGAGGAAATCTTCGAACCTAAAGATGAGCACACAAGTGGGTTATGGAAGCTCTAAAGCAAACAAAATAAAGAAAGTAAATCCGCCACTTGGCGGGAAAACTGTGGGAGCCACTAATAAGGCCGGAGGTAAAGTTTACTCGGGGACTAAGCCAAGGTGTGGGAAATGCAATTTTCACCATGAAGGTCGATGTCTGAGGCCTAAGTGTGGAAAGTGTGGAAAAGAAGGGCACAGCAAGGACGCCTGTTGGGCAAAGGACCCAGATGGAAGGAATAAGAGAATACCAGGCTGCTACAAATGTGGTGAAGCAGGGCACTTTAGGAAAGATTGCCCTAGGAAGAAACAAGCAAGGAAGGGTTTTCACGATCGAAATTCGTGAGGCACGCCAGGATCCAGATGCGGTTACGGGTACGTTCCCTAATAACCAACCTTATGCATCTATTTTTAATACTGGCATCAACTTCAACCTTGCATGCTTAGAACTTAAGAAACTGCTTGGCCTAGTCTCAAGTAAGATAGACGTCCCGTATTCTTTAAAAATGGGCATATAGAAGGATAGTTTAAACAGTCGAAGCAATTAAGGATCGTAATTAGGCACTCAGAGGGCCGGAACCTTCTGTTCCCATTGACTCGCGAAGTCATAATATGATAGTCAGCATGGATCAGAAATCCAAGTATAGAGCTGAAGTCGTTCAATATGAGAAAATCAGACGCATCCCTCTGCGGATGATGAAACCTAACTATCATGCAATAGGTGCAAGGATGCTAGACCCCACAAGGCGGCAGATCTACGACATCCCTCATTGGTCGAAGAGGCATAGAAACGCCTTCGAGTAGACTGCGGAGCCTGAAGACATCCCCGTGATGGAAGAAGCCCCAGTAGCCTTTTCAGAAGACTTGCTAGGAACGCCTCTCTGTAGCGACGAGAGGAGTTCAGGATAAATCGCGTGCCAGGAGCAGCACCAGTGACGAATGAAGCCATACCGACTAGCTTCACCAACGAAGCATGAACCTCTGATATAACTGCAAGAGCTGCTAGACAGAGGAAATTAAGGACATAACATCCTTAGTTAAGGAGACAAGGAGAAAGTTGGTAGTCTTCACTTTACATAAACTTCAGAAAATTGAGAATCAGAATCCTTTACCCAGGGATCAACTTGAGGACAAGAGGTCCTCCACTGTGAATACAAGTGGAAATATCCCTAAAACGACCTATAGGACTTGCTTCGAGCATTACAAGATCCTTGTCGTATCATTTGGCTTGACACATGCATCGACAATATATTCATGGACCTCATGAATCGAACGTGTGAGCCATACCTGGATAAGTTATATACTTATTGACTACATTCTTATATGGCCAATGACCAAGGAAGGTCGTGAGCAATAGCCGCAATTTACCTTGCAACTCTTAGAGAAAGCACAGTTATGTGCAATGATGACGAAAAGCGGATTTCGAGTTCGCGAAGGGAGAACCTTATGGATAAGAACGAAGTTCACGCCAACCCTGCAACCAAGAGCTCAAGAGCTAGAGTTGCAATTATGTGACGTCTCTCGACAAGTCTCGATTGTACGTCGATGCAACGAGACCACGACATTGCACACGCGGCACATTGATTAAGGAATCACGAGAAGAGATCTTGAGATAGATACAGTGATTGCGCGCCGCAACTGGACGTCATTACCTGAAAGAAAACGTTGCACGATCTTTATTGATCACAAGGGTTGCAACACACCGATGATCGTAAGAACTCGAATATGAACTGAGCTGCTGAACGATGCAGACTGTATGAACACAATACGTGCTTGTGTGATAAACTTTGATGAAAAGTCGGAACACTCACTTGCCCTTAGTGGAGTTTTCCTACAACGGTATCTATCACACCGCCGTCTAAACCGCTTCGTGTAAAGCTTTAGACGGAACATAATGAGTAAATTTCCGTCATGTTGAACGGAGACTAGAAATAAACAATCAACTGGCCCGAGATGGCCCAGGAAAACTAGAGGCCAGATCGTTCAGATATGTGATCATATCAGGACAGCCCGCAGAATACAGAAAGATTACGCTGATGAGCGACAGAGATCGTAAGAATTTGAGACAAGAAGTATGACTAAAATGAGAGCCTCGCCTAGAGAAGGCGTAGTGTGTTTTGGAAAACGAAAAGGTTGAATCCCCGGTGTAGGGATCAGAACCATTGCTCACAAAATGAAGCTCCCAGAAAAAGATCAGTGGTGATCGCGACACAATCATGTGACTAGTCTGTAGAGGAGTCTGACTTAAGGAACAGTCGTTGTTCCCACAAATAAGATTCACGTCAATGACAAACGACAAGATTTACTATAGAAACCTGTTGAGGTTTTGGACCAAGAGTCCGTGATACTATAGAAACCTGTTGAGGTTTTGGACCAAGAGTCCGTGATACTATAGAAACCTGTTGAGGTTTTGGACCAAGAGTCCGTGATACTATAGAAACCTGTTGAGGTTTTGGACCAAGAGTCCGTGATACTATAGAAACCTGCTGAGGTTTTGGACCAAGAGTCCGTGATATTATAGAAACCTGTTGAGGTTATGGACCAAGAGTCCACAAGATACAGAAAAGTCATGATCGACTTACTTGAGTATGAAAGAATTCATGACATGACCCAGAGATTTCATGGGAACATGAAGACAAAGCATGAATCTAAGTGACCATATTGGTTTCACAACTCCCCTGCGACCGATGGCATCGCTTGAATTTCGGGACGAAATTCTTTTAACGGGGGGAGACTGTGACAACCGTCACTTTTCCGTACATTCCGTACACTAGATGAACAGTAATTTGTGCTTAAATGACTGTGCATGATCTGGTTTACCAGACAAATAAATTTCTGAATTCCATACAAGTGAATTCATGCACGATATATGCTGCAAGAATTACGTTATGATAGCGTTGCGTCAAAAATATTAGTAAACTCACCGGTAAGACACATCGTGTCAACAGAACTGCAGAAAGCAGTCAGACATTAGAATTGAGGCCTAGGTGTAGGTCCGACGACAAAAGTACATTAAAACCCAAGAGTACATATAAGGGTTTAATTTATAGACATTGCGAAAGCAAAAATAAGCACTAAAAAGCACCCGAAACGCACTTTAAGTGCATAATTTTGTATGATTCAGCTCAATTCAGCATTTAAACATATGAATATTATGCAGAAATTTTTATTTATCATCCAAAATACTTCCCTAAGTGTCGGGGATTGAAAGTGTTACAAAAGGGCACTTGAAAGACACTAAACGGTGCAATTTAGCACTTAAGCGAACCGGTATCTAACCGAACAACCGGGCTTTACCCGGAACACCAAAATATTGCTAGAAGCAATATTTTTATTTTTCTAAGCTAATTAGGGTACCCGAATACCCTAACACTCTATATATTACATAACACACCTAAAAGCACCAACTTAACTCTTGATCCCCTAACTAGATCACTAACTAGCTAGTTGAAACCCAACTAGAACCCCTTTCCCCCAACCATACGGTTATGAGGGGATATCCCCACTTTGATTTGTTTCATTTGTTTAATGGGAATGTTTGGTACTTGGGAAACATAGTACCTAGTGGACACTAAATTAGGTTATAAATAAACAAATAACCACCATCACTTCCATTAACCTACACTCACACAAGATTCCTTTCATGCATTCAAAAAGCTTCGGCCGAACGTACTCAATACACCCCACACTTTCTTTTGTTTATTAAATTGGCACATGTTAGATTTTTAGAAGCATATTATATGTTGGATAAAACAAGAAGTTTGATTATTAAATATACACTAAAGTCTTCCACCTTCTTTCATCAAACAACACCCTAAGCTTCAATTTTTCCTTCCTTCTTCCTTGAGTTCAGCCGAACACCTCCACCAACAAAGCTCCACCCTCAAGTTTGATACTAGCCATTTTTCATGCACACATAGAAGTAAGAGGTCGCATATTAGGAGTCTTGGTGCACTCGGAGCGCGAAGGACCACCTCCGTTAGCTTTTATCCACCCATTTTCCACCAAGAATCTTCCCTAGCTTAGAGCTAGAGGTATAACACTTAAAACTCTTATTTAATCATATCTAAGGTGGTTAAAAGGAATTTTGTCGGTGAAATATCATTAACATACATTTTGAAGTATTAAAGTCTAGTAAAAACTCTAAAAATGGTGGTTAATAACATATGTGTTGTGTAAAAGTTGTAGTATTTGAAATATATGGTTATCTAGACCAGATCTATGATGTGGTAGCTCGGATCATCGTTTAACCCGGTTTGGTAAGATCATGGATCTTAACATAAAGCTATTTTAGAAGTAACAAGGGTTAAAAGGTGAAACCCTACCACACATAAACCATGAACTTGTGTAAAAATGTTTTAACTTGTACAAAAGTGTTTAAAAACTAGTAGATCTATGTATCTACAAGTGGTATTTTCAAGAGACCAAGCATCAAAAGAAATCACATGTTCTAAACCGGATCTTACACAAACAAAAGTGGTTTTTGTGAACAAACAAGTGTGTGGATACTTGTGTAACAAAAGTTTTAACGAAGAAATAATTTTCGTAAAAACCGACTAGAAGTTGTAAAACTTCATATTCTTTAAAAATAAATTTTTTAAGAAATTAAACTTATTTTTAAAGATAACAAGACTTACTAAATGTGCTAGTAAGTTACTACACATTTTTGGTAAATATCCAAGTTCATGAAATGGGGAAAAATTTGTGATTGTTGTTGATGATTATTGTTGATAATTGTTGTTGATGATTGTTGACGATTTAAAAGAAAATAAACACACGTTTTGAAAACGTGGGAAACCTCCATTTTTAGGGGAAACTCTGCCAAAATTTTTATAAATTTTGACACTTAGAAAAATATAAGTTTTTGAGAAACTTATTCCCTAAAAATGTATTTAAAAGTATTACCAAGGTTTCCCTAAGTTTTGGTGACAAGAAATGGTGACTTCTTCAAAAATAAAATGGACATTATGTATATATATTTTTTAGAGAAAAATATATATTATTTTATCACCAAATTTTGTGCTAAGTGTATATAGTATGTGTTATACGTGCTAGTGTATTAAGACTTAAAAATACACTAAATGCTCATGAGGAGTATATACATAAAAATGCACATACAAAATACAAGATACATAATTCGGGTGCACAGTGCAAAACACAAAAGACTTATATTTATTTTTGGAGAAAATAATATAAGTAAGATACGTAGTTAAAAATGTAAGAATATTTTTAACACAAGAAAATATACACAAAAGAGAGTGACTGTACTTGTGCGACGCAAGTCTAGTGACTAACGTTAAGAAAACGCGTATAGGTTACGACGTTAAATAAGCAAATCCGGTGAAGTTTACGACGCACAGGAACGCAAAGTTGTGAGTTCATGCTCCCCCTTTTCTTTAACTGTTTTCAGTTTTTATAACTCTCGGGGGTGAAATACATGTTACAAATATTATAATTTTTACAAAGGGTAAAAATACAAGAAGCACTCTTGGTGAGAACGAGAACCGAGTGCAATATGATTTGAGAATACGAGAAGCACTCGTGGTGAGTGCAATATGATGAGCATTAATAAATGCCTAGAAAATACTAGATCATGTGAGCATAGACTAATACAAAAGATGCCATAAAGTCTTGGTGAATACTAGACCAAGCCATTAAAAACAATCATTAATTAGGGACGAGGGTTAGATCTAACGGGTACGGCCGAGCCCCACTCATGGTCCTTATGTGACCTCTTGAGTGCTTCGGTGTCCCAGTCGAGGGAAATCGACACAGTCGAGGTTAATCGACACAGTCGAGGGAAATCGACACAGTCAAGGAAAATTGACGCAGTCGAGGTTAATCGACACAGTCGAGGGAAAATCGACACAGTGAAAGGAGAAAATACTAAAGCTCCCTATGTCCTCACATGCCTTAATGTCCTTGCTCATACACTCATTTAGTACGTGGTGTACACAAGAAAACGTGATGTATACAATAAATACTTGATTTGTAAAGGTTACAAACTATGTTTTCATACAAGATATACAAGACGCATGAACTCGCTCAACTTTATGTTGATGTTTTCCAAAATTACATGTATTTCAGGTGACAGGATGGATCTTGGGCGCAAGTGTCATAACTAGAAGTAGACTACAAGTTTAGATGTCATCCACTTTTGTTGAATTGAAACCTTGTCAAAGGTCATGTTTTGAAAACTTATATAACAAGTATTTGTAATACTTAAATTTTCATAAATGGATGAACATCTTTTTGATCATGTAGTTGTCTATTACGATTGAATGCAATGATAACAAGCTAGTCACACATCATACGCTTCCGCAAAAGACAGGGTGTGACACAAGAACCGAAAGTATGATGGTGGTGAGAGTGGGGTTCGGCCGAGAGCTCCAAGGGTGAGGGAGAGAGTTTGTAAGTTGTGAAATGTGAAGTGATTATGTCAAGTGAACTCTTAGATCTTATAGGCAAACTTTTAAGGTTATTAACCATGGGTAATTATGTCTCATAGATACTAAACACAACTCAATAAAATAATCAACTTTGTACTCTTGTGTTCCCCATGGTTGGGGCCGATTACAATGGGGGGGGGGGTATCTAGTTCGGTTACAAGTAGATTAGTTGGTGTTTAGTTAGGTTAAATAGGTTAGTTAAGTGTTTAACCCCGTTACTTGTATGTTATGTATTATGGCGGGTGTTAGGGTAATCAGGGACCCTAACTGGCTCAGAAAAATATAAATAGTGAAAATAATAATATTTTCATGTTCCGGGTATAGTCTGGTTGTTTGGTTGGATAGTAATCCGTTAAAGCGTTAATAGAGCTTTAAAGTGTCGTTATTGTTATTTTTAGTGACACATCTTGTTTTCCAACACTTTAGAAAGTGTCTAGTAGTATTTTCCCCATATTTTGGCACTTTACTAGTCAGCTAGAAGCTGGATTATTTATTAAAGTGCTGTGTTTTGTACTTAAAGTACGTCTTAGGCACATCCAATCAGTGTATCTTATTCCTAGAGACGCAGCTTCACAACCTTTATAACCCTACACTCACTACCAGTGTAGTCAGATATCCCAGGCTCTTATAGGCCTTGGAGGCAGTGTTTGCCTGATGCTGGCTTTATCAGCATGTTCAATAGGTTATCCGTGTATTGTGCTACTGTGCTTTTTGTGCATCATGTTTGTCACCAAGGTTCAGCATATAAATATTGTAGTGACAGCAAGCAAGTATGATGCAAGTAAGTTCATGTATCAGTTCATCAGCTAGTTCAAACAAGCACAGTAATCAAGTAGTAATTAATCATTAATTAAGTTGTACGGATACCTGGTTTAGTGCGGGTTGTCACATTCTCCCCCCGTTAAATAAATTTCGTCCCAAAATTTAAGTTCTGCTTGTAGATGCAGAGTTCTTAGGAAATAAGTGGGGGTATTTCTCTTTCATCCGGTCCTCACGTTCCCAGGTGACTTCAGGACCATGTCTGGCATTCCAACGAACTTTGACGAGTTTGACACTGCTCCGGCGGGTCTTGTTAACTTTCCAATCCGTGACCTCGACAGGTTCTTCAACGAAGTGGAGCGTGTCGTCAACATGAATCTCGTCGATGGGAATGGCAACGTCAACTTGAGTTGGACTTTTCTTTAAATTGGATACATGAAATGTATCGTGAACACCATTCAGTTCAGCAGGTAGGTCCAACTTGTATGCTACAGTTCCAATTCTTTCCAGAATTTTGAAGGGACCAATGTAGCGCGGATTTAACTTCCCACGCTTCCCGAAGCGTGCCACCCCCTTCCAGGGTGAAACTTTCAATAACACCATTTCTCCAACTTGGAAATCCACATGTTTTCGGTTTGGATCCGCATAGGCCTTTTGTCTGTGGCGAGCTGCTTCGATGCGTTTAAGAATCTGCGCGATCTTGTCTGTCGTCTCTTGGACGATCTCGGGACCAGCAAGCTGCCTATCACCTACGTCAGACCAACAGAGGGGTTATCGGCACTTGCGTCCGTATAGGGCTTCAAATGGCGCGACACCAATACTGGTGTGGTAGCTGTTGTTGTATGAGAATTCAACCAAAGGTAAATGTTTGTCCCAGCTACCGCCCAAATCCATAACACACGCCCTTAGCATGTCTTCCAAAGTCTGTATCGTTCGCTCGCTCTGGCCGTCAGTTTGCGGATGAAACGCAGTGCTCAGATTCAATTGTGAGCCAAAGGCTTCTTGGAAGGATTGCCATATCCTTGACACAAACCTTCCGTCTCTATCAGAGATGATCGAGAGAGGTACTCCATGGCGTGCGACAATCTCTCTCATGTAAATTTCCGCGAGTTTACTAGTGCTGTCTTTCTCCTTGATTGGCAGAAAGTGTGCGGATTTTGTTAGGCGGTCAACTATTACCCAAATCATATCATGGCCTCTTGGCGTTCTTGGCAATTTTGTAACAAAATCCATTGAGATTTGTTCCCATTTCCACTTGGGAATCTCAGGTTGTTGCAGCAGCCCTGAAGGCTTCTGGTATTCCGCCTTAACCTTAGCGCACGTTAAACATTTGCTCACGTAGACAGCAACATCGCCTTTCATCCTAGGCCACCAATAATAATCTTTGAGATCTTGGTACATCTTATCCGATCCAGGGTGGATAGAGTACCGTGACTTGTGCGCTTCGTCGAAAATAACTTTCCTTAAATCACCAAACAGAGGAACCCAAATCCTTTTCTCAAAACATAATGTTCCTTCCTCGTTTGGTACCAAAAGCTTCTCCATCCCACGGAGATATTCTTCTTCACGGTTTCCTTCCTTAAGGGCTTCTTTTTGTGCAGCACGAATGCGCAAGGAAAGATTTGTTCGAATAATCATTTCTAGAGCCCTAACCCTTATGGGCTTGATCCTTTCCTTTCGACTTAGGGCATCGGCGACCACATTCGCCTTCCCTGGATGATACTTTATCTCGCAGTCGTAGTCGTTTAGCAACTCAACCCATCGTCTTTGCCTCATATTCAACTCCTTCTGGTTGAATATATGCTGTAGGCTCTAGTGATCTGTAAAGATTGTACACGTCGTACCATAAAGGTAGTGTCTCCAGATCTTTAAAGCAAAAACCACTGCGCCAAGTTCCAAATCATGTGTGGTATAGTTCTTTTCGTGCACTTTCAGTTGGCGCGATGCATAAGCAATAACCTTGTGGCGTTGCATCAACACACAACCCAATCCTTGACGCGATGCGTCGCAGTATACCACAAAATCGTCGGTACCTTCCGGTAATGCTAAGATTGGCGCATTGCAGAGCTTATCCTTCAGTATCTGGAATGCTTCTTCTTGTTTGATTCCCTAATCAAACGTCTTATCCTTCTGCGTGAGGAGCGTCAATGGTTGAGCGATCTTCGAAAAGTCCTCAATGAACCTTCGATAGTAGCCAGCCAAACCCAAGAATTGCCGAATCTCGGTTGGCGTCTTTGGCGTTTCCCAATCCTTGATTGCCTCGATCTTTGTTGGATCCACGTGGATTCCATCTCCGTTTACCACGTGTCCAAGGAATTGGACTTCTCGTAACCAAAATTCGCACTTAGAGAATTTGGCGTACAGTTGTTCCTTCTTTAGCAGCTCCAAAATGGTCCTAAGATGCTGCTCGTGCTCAGCCTTAGTTCTTGAATAAATCAAGATGTCGTCGATGAACACAATCACGAACTTATCCAGGTACGGCTTGCAAACTCTATTCATTAGATCCATGAATACCGCGGGTGCGTTTGTCAAACCAAATGGCATAACGAGGAACTCGTAGTGTCCATAACGAGTTCTGAAGGCTGTCTTCGGAATGCTTTCCTCTTGTATCCTTAACTGATGGTATCCAGATCGAAGATCGATCTTTGAATAAAAGCTAGAACCTTGAAGTTGGTCGAACAGATCATCAATTCTTGGCAGAGGATACCTATTCTTGATCGTCAGCTTGTTCAATTCTCTGTAGTCAATGCACATTCGGAAACTACCGTCCTTCTTTTTGACAAACAGGACCGGAGCTCCCCAAGGCGAGAAGCTTGGTCGGATAAATCCCTTGTCTAACAACTCTTGAAGTTGTGTCGACAGTTCCTGCATCTCAGACGGAGAAAGTCTATAGGGTGCCTTAGCCACAGGCGCAGCGCCTGGAACTAAGTCAATGTGAAACTCTACTTGCCTCAGAGGCGGCAATCCAGGCAAGTCTTCTGGGAAGACTTCTGGATACTCCCTTACGACAGGGATGTCTTCGATTCTTGGCTCAGCAGCCTTCTTATCCATAATGTGTGCCAGAAAAGCAACACATCCTTTCTGCAAACACTTCCTTGCTTTCAGGCAGCTGATAAATCTTAGCGGCGTGTCACGCTTCTCTCCGTGAACAACAATGGTCTCACCATCATCGGTTGGGATACGAACAACCTTCTCGTGACATACTATCTCAGCCTTGTTTCCTGATAACCAATCCATTCCTACTACCACGTCGAAGCTTCCCAACTGGACTGGTAGCAGATCTAGAGTGAACTCACGTTCTCCCAATTCAATCGCACAACCTCTGATCACTTCATTGGCTTCTACTAACTTCCCATTGGCTAATTCGATCGAGTAAGGAATATCTAACTTATTAGCGGCTAACCCAAGCATATTCTTAAATTCTAACGATACGAAGCTATAATCGGCACCAGTATCAAATAAAACGGATGCATAGCGTTGATTGATAGGGAACGTACCAGTAACAACATTGGGATCCTGGCGCGCTTCCCTAGCTTCGAGTTGGAACACCCTTCCACGGGCTTGGTTTAAATCTGGGCAGTTCTTCTTAAAATGCCCAACATCACCGCAGTTAAAACATCCAAGTTTTCGACCACTTCCGGCGCCATCCCCAACTTGCTGGTTGTTTTGGTTCGCATTGTTGACTCCGTTCCCTCCATTATTTCCTTGTGGGCGATTACCACCACGATTATTGTTCCTGTTTCCATATCCTCCCTGGCCTCCCCGACCGGCAGGGGCCCAACAAGTGTCCTTCAAGTGACCACGTTTCCCACATACTTCGCATACTTTTAACCCACATTGACCAGAATGGTGGCGTTGGCAGGCATTGCACTTGGGCTGGGTGCCCATATATCCCTTTCCTTTCTTTCCACTACCAGCTGTAACCTGAGCTGGTGCGTTTGGTTCCCCTTTCTTACCAACACTGCCAATGCCTTGTTTGAAGTTCGAGAACTTTCTTTTGTTGCCTCCTGATGACTCAATGTGAGTCTCTGCCTTCTTCGTCTTGATCTCATCAAACTTGTTCAGGCGGATGGCCTCTTCTGTCAGAGCCACGCTCAAATCGATGGCTTCAGTGATAGTCGCTGGTTTGGATGAGGTTACCATGCTTATGATTTGAGGAGCTAATCCCCAAATGAAGCGTTCAATTCTCTTGAACTCGGGAGTGACCATGTAGGGTACCACTTGAGATAAGTCATGGAATCTTTGAACGTACTCCACTACCTTTGGACCGTCCATTTTCAAGTGCCAGAACTCGGTCTCCAACCTCTGGATTTCTACGCGGGAACAGTACTTTTTGCGCATAAGTTCTTTTAGTTCGGTCCAGGTCAGCGCGTAGGCAGCAGCTTCGCCTAGTGTTTGTACTTGTAGATTCCACCAGGATAGGGCTCCATCTAGAAACAGCCCTGAGATATAGGTGACTTGCTGATCCAGCGCACACTTGCTCATGCGAAGTACAGATTCGGTTTTCTCAGCCCAACGAACAAAGGCAACAGCACCTCCTGTGCCATCAAAATTGACCGGTTTGCAGTCTAGAAACTGCTTGTAGGTGCACCCTGCACATACGTTATAACATACGTTTGGCGTTAGCATCATTGCTAGAGATATCCAATTAGGTCACGGTATGTCGTAATGACTTAGTATTACCGTGAGGTGGATTGTTATTGCCTTGGTTAATACTTCCGCTCGTCCCGGGCTGAGATGCTGCATACTGTGCTATGGCAGCAGCAATAATCTGCTGGAGTTCTGCCTCATTGGTTGGTAGGCGTGTCACACGTCTTGGCGGCATCTTCTAAAAGATGGTTTACGTTGGTCAGGTCATAGTAAGACGTACGTATATAACGATAGTAATAGTATAGCACATAACATCTCATGTTATCAACACATCACAAATACCAATCACACACATCCCATGTCATAAAAATGCAAATAAGAAATCAAGCGAATCAGATATGATGAGAATACTGCGATTGCCATATATCGAGACTACATAGTAAGTGTATCAGTACATCATAGTGTCATACAATCATCCATCAACTAGGGGCTACATCACCCCTGTACAAAACCGTAACAAATCAGTGTCAAATACATCATCAAATACATGTCAACAAAAGTCAGGATCATAAAGTAGTCTCCAAAAATACTGTGCAATCCAACAATCGCCGTCTTCTCATCCTCGTCTACCCAAACAGCACTGATGAGCTCTATACAGATGGTGGTGGAGGAGGGGGAAAGTGGGTGTAAAACAAACGACGTAACTGGAGCCAGTCCTCCTCCTGGGCTCGCTGAGTACGGATGATGGAAGCAATCTGCTGCTCTAGTGTAAAGAGACGGGCAGCATAATCTGGAGGTAAAGGTCGAAATGGCTGCAGAGGAGAATGTGTCTGACCATGGCATGGACACGATGGCAGCTGAGCTCTCTCGAGCTCCTGGATGCGCTGCATGTGTGACTCGTGCTGAGCTACAAAGGACATCAAAACGTCCTCGATAGTGTACCCCCTGTGAAAAGAATGGTAGGGGTCAGTAGGTGGCATACCAGAGTCTGGTGCCCATAGAAACGGCTCACTAGTGGGGTCGAAAGGTGCCACGTGAAATGGAGCAACAGCGGGTGGAACAGATGACATCTGGGGCATGAAAGGGATAGGCATCGGTACATGCCCAACAGGATGGGCTGAAGAACCCTCTCCAGGCCTCGCTGGAGGTACAAACTGTGGAACCTGAAAAGAAAAATCAACATGTCGCGTAACAGGGATCTGTGGGGGAAAAGGCGGTACATCCTCATCAGCAGGTATCCAACCGTGCTGTGCATGCTCATCTGGTGGATCCATGCGTGCCGCGAACAGTGCATGCTCGGGCTCTAGTGGAACGGGATCAAGTGGGGGAGCAACAACAGGGTGAACAGGTGCAATGTGCTCAACGGGAGGGTCAACAGGTACAGCGACAACGGGTAAAGGATCAACAGGATCAACAATGACATGATCGCCCTCCATCAAAGGAACATCCACGGGGAGATCATCAGCAGCAGGCTCAAAAGGGATGTCAGCATGTACTGGGTCATGCTCAGGTATGGGGTCTAGAGCGGCTGCCTGCTCTGGAGCAATGGCAGGCTCGAGGTCATCAAAAGCCATCTCTAAATCAAAATCTGGGTCAATAGGATCAAATAGGTCAACAGGGTCTACTGGATCCTCCATGAACTGATCCATCGGAATAAACTCTAAGTCACGATCAGGGTCGAATCCTGGGGGAAACATAGGATCGGAATCCCCCTCATCGTCATGGTCGAAAACAAAACTGGGGATAGGGGCAACAGAAGATGCCTGATCAGGATCTGATCCATGAGAGAAGTGCTGCGCACTCTGGACGTGTGAGGGTACAGAGGCCACAGACTCAAAGGAGTCCGCGACTGGGGAGTGAGCAGGTGACTCCGCGGCGGGAGCATCTGCGATCAACAAGGGATCGGCAGCAGGAAGGGCCTCGCCCTGAGCATCCTCCTCGAAAGGCTCCTCATCAAACAAATTAACATCATCCTCCTCATCGTCGATGGGTAAATCGTAAGCTGGGTACGCAGCAAGCGGTATAGGAGCAGGGATCAATGCAAGTGGTAGATCCCCGGCGATAGGACCATCTGCGAGCTCGCCAGCACCGTCAGGTAGTGCAAAGGGCTGAAAATCGTCCTCGTCTGTGTTGGTGAAGTCGGACGTATAAACCTCGTGCTCCGATGACTCAATGTCGTCTGAAACGATAGGCCTAGGTCCTGTGGTGCCTGAACCACCAGTGTCTGCAGAATCCATGTGTCTGTAACGTATACAAACATGCACAAATAGTCAATCATAAATCAAGTAATCACATAAGTCACCAAGTAAGGTATCACGTAATTCTCCTAGTCTTACTAGCCAATTTCATCCAGTCTATAAGACTGCTCTATCCTCCACCTTGATCACTTAGATCGATCCTCGGTCTCCTTGACCGAGCATTCAGTCGTTATGACTGAACCTACTCTTCCTAGCCTTGCTAGACTACTACCTTGGTCACCTAGACCAAACCTCGATCCTCCAGACCGAGCCTTATAACAAACCAACGTGCTTAACTACTTCGATCACCTCGGTCCTCCAGACCGATTCCTCAGCCCTCCAAGCTGAGCCTATAAATAATAAAATATGCTCAACATTCGTTTGTAAAAAGTTTTGGATCTGGACTTAAGTGGTATGCAGAAAAATGTTTTCGTGAGAGCCCTAGTGATCATAGTCTAGACTCGAGAAAGAATCCTAGTTCGCTATGATCAGTGCTCTGATACCAAGCTGTCACACCCTGGCTTTGCGGAAGCGTGGTTAATTCTGGTGTGACTTCTTAATACCATAGCTTAATCATAACAAAGCTATATGAAGTAAAATCATGCAAGATCATCCATTAAGTTTTGAAAACCAAATACAGTACCATTGTTTTAACGGGAACATACCCTAACAACCATAACCTTGTTCAACAGACATTACAAACTTAAAACATAACATAAACATGGTTCAAGGATTGTGTCTTGTCCAGGAAAGAGACACATCCCCTGAACCCCGGATGACCTCGGAAACTAGTGCAGCGGAAAACATGCCATACCGTGCCAGATCTTGTTAATTTCCTGAAATACATGTAAGTTGAAAAATCAACAATAATGTTGAGCGAGTTCATGTGCAAGTGAGTAAGTAAAACACTTGTAAGTATAAAAGTTTCCTGGTATGTAGCAGTGTGAGGAAAAGAGATCACCAATGGTTTGCAAGGCCATTAGCATGTTGTGAAATGCAAGTAGGAAGACTCAACCTAGCCGATTTATGCGTCGGGCACAAAGTCACTCAAGGTCCGTTCTGTTGGTCCTCTTAGAGGTCCGTTCTGTTGGGCCTAGAGTTGGGCTCGCTACACCCAGATAGATCTACCGCTACTGTCCCTCGGTGTTCTGCCTACCCATTCACATGATCTAAGTAGTAAACCTCCTTACGTTAACATACCGTGTATAATAGTACTTGTAAACAAAGTAACATGTATTTCACCCCCGCAGTTAAGAAAACTGAAAACAGTTAGAGAAAAAGGGGACATGAACTCACAGTGAAGCGTCTCTACCAAGTATCCCTGAATCAGAAAGCTGCGCGACGACCTACAAGTGCTAATTCTATTAGACGGACGGCCGTGCCTTGGCTTTATAGTTTAAGTTTTTGGGAAATAGTTAGACAACTATTTCGTGTTTACTTTTTGTAATACTTGGTAGTTATCTCCTTCCCAAGGATGGGGGATACAATACATGTGCGTAAGTTACGTTTTAACAATCGTGTGGTAATGTAATTACCGGTGTAACTTATATAATCATAGTGAAAGCGTTCGCAAAGTTTTGGAATCATTAACGCTTGTAAATATTATTTTTACTCTAAAATAATATTTACGTATTTTCACAAAATAATCATAAACAGTGTTGTGACAATATAATTTATCACGTAGCATTTTATGAAAATCCCACCTCCGAATATTTAATAAATAAAGTCGTGGCGAAATTTTATATTTCGAGAATGTGTCAAAAATAGTTCTAACACTTGTTGTGTAAATAATTCTAAGTGTTAGGTTTTTAGGAAAATTTCGCCAGAGTTTCCTCTGTAACTGGAGGTGGCCACGCTTTCAAGCGTATCATTTTCTTTTAACAAATCAATTCAACAACTTCTTTAATCAATCAAACAATTTCCGTCACAACAAACTAGTCAACAAGTGTGTAAATCGCATAATCGCATGAACTTGTAATTTTTCCGAAACTATAATGTAAATCCCATTATATTTTGTAGATCTTTATATAAAGTAACTTTTATCTCATAAAAACCTCGTGTTTAGAGAAATCCGTCTTTACAACTTCCAGTAACAAGTGACAAAGCTAGTCCTTTGTCGGATCTTTTTGCTTCACAAGTGTTTACACACTTGTGGTTTATAAAAATATCATATTTGTTAGTGTAAGATCCATTCTTTAAAATATATGATTTCTTTGATGTGTGGTTCTTTGAAAATACCACTTGCAGATACGTAGATCCGCTAGTTTTAAACACCATTGTACAAGTTAAATCACTTTTACACAAGTAAAACATTTTTACACAAATTCATGTCTCATGTGTGGTAGAGTTTCACCTTTTAACCCTTGTACTAACCAAAACAAGCTTATGTTAAGATCAACGATCTTACCAAACCGGGTTAAATGGTGATCCGAGCTACCACAATCATAGATCGGGTCTAGATATTCACATCTTTCAAGTACTACAACTTTTACACAAGTTGTAAGCTATTAACCACCATCTTTAGAGTTTTTACTAGACTTTAATACTTCAAAATGTATGTTAACGATATTTAATCAACAAAAATCTTTTTAACCACTTTAGATAAGTGTAAAAACGAGTTTTAAATGTTATACCGCTAGCTCAAGGCTAGGGAAGATTCTTGATGAAAAACGAGTGGATAAAAGCTAACGAAAGAGGTCCTTCGTGTTCCGCTTGCTCCGAGGCTCCTAATACGTGACCTTTATCACTTGTATGATGATGGAATACAAGAACAAGAACCGAAAGTATGATGGTGGTGAGAGTGGGGTTCGGCCGAGAGCTCCAAGGGTGAGGGAGAGAGTTTGTAAGTTGTGAAATGTGAAGTGATTATGTCAAGTGAACTCTTAGATCTTATAGGCAAACTTTTAAGGTTATTAACCATGGGTAATTATGTCTCATAGATACTAAACACAACTCAATAAAATAATCAACTTTGTACTCTTGTGTTCCCCATGGTTGGGGCCGATTACAATGGGGGGGGGGGGGTATCTAGTTCGGTTACAAGTAGATTAGTTGGTGTTTAGTTAGGTTAAATAGGTTAGTTAAGTGTTTAACCCCGTTACTTGTATGTTATGTATTATGGCGGGTGTTAGGGTAATCAGGGACCCTAACTGGCTCAGAAAAATATAAATAGTGAAAATAATAATATTTTCATGTTCCGGGTATAGTCCGGTTGTTTGGTTGGATAGTAATCCGTTAAAGCGTTAATAGAGCTTTAAAGTGTCGTTATTGTTATTTTTAGTGACACATCTTGTTTTCCAACACTTTAGAAAGTGTCTAGTAGTATTTTCCCCATATTTTGGCACTTTACTAGTCAGCTAGAAGCTGGATTATTTATTAAAGTGCTGTGTTTTCTACTTAAAGTACGTCTTAGGCACATCCAATCAGTGTATCTTATTCCTAGAGACGCAGCTTCACAACCTTTATAACCCTACACTCACTACCAGTGTAGTCAGATATCCCAGGCTCTTATAGGCCTTGGAGGCAGTGTTTGCCTGATGCTGGCTTTATCAGCATGTTCAATAGCTTATCCGTGTATTGTGCTACTATGCTTTTTGTGCATCATGTTTGTCACCAAGGTTCAGCATATAAATATTGTAGTGACATTAAGCAAGTATGATGCAAGTAAGTTCATGTATCAGTATTCAAGTAGCAGTTCATCAGCTAGTTCAAACAAGCACAGTAATCAAGTAGTAATTAATCATTAATTAAGTTGTACGGATACCTGGTTTAGTGCGGGTTGTCACATCGGCTAGGCATTTGCGTAGATTAGATACGTGGAACACTGGATGCACGTTGTTTAGTTCTTGTGGCAGGTCGAGTCTGTACGCTACCTTGCCAATCCTTTCGAGTATCGTGAAAGGACCCACATAGCGAGGAGCGAGCTTTCCCTTCTTACCAAAACGAACTACTCCCTTCCATGGAGATACCTTGAGAAGAACTCGGTCACCAACATCAAATTCCAGAGGCTTGCGCCTTTTATCAGCATAGCTCTTTTGCCTGCTCCTAGCCTTGATCAAGTTATCACGGATCTGAAGAATCTTATCCGTTGTCTCCTGAATGATTTCAGGGGCAGTAAATTGCTTGTCACCAACCTCATGCCAGCTAAGAGGAGATCGGCACTTGCGGCCATACAAAGCTTCGAAAGGAGCCATCTGAATACTGGAATGATAGCTGTTGTTGTACGAGAACTCAATCAATGGTAAATGTACATCCCAGTTACCACCAAAGTCGGTGACATAAGAACGGAGCATATCCTCTAGGGTTTGAATAGTACGCTCGGTCTGTCCATCCTTTTGAGGATGAAAAGCCGTGCTAAGATTCAAATGAGAACCTATAGCGGATTGAAAGGTTTGCCAAAGACGTGAAGTAAAACGACCATCACGGTCTGAGATTATGTCGAGAGGTATGCCATGACGGCATATGATCTCATCATTATAGATTCGGGCAATTTTCTCCACTTTGTAATCTTCACGAATGGGAAGAAAGTGGGCTGATTTGGTGAACCGATCGATGATCACCCAAATACTATCATGACCAGAAGGTGTTCGAGGTAGCCTAGTAATAAAGTCCACATCGATACTATCCCATTTCCAAACTGGGATTTCGGGTTGTTCTAAGAGTCCAGAAGGACCTTGATGTTCAGCCTTAACCTTCGTACAAGTAAGGCATTTAGAAACATATGCAGCAATGTCCTTCTTCATACCAGGCCACCAGTAAGTCGTATACAAATCATGGTACATCTTATCGGCACCAGGATGAATAGAGTAACGGGATTTGTGAGCCTCATTCATAATGAGTTCACGGAGGTTATCGCGATTCGGTACCCAGATGCGATTGAGGTACTATTGGAGTCCATTAGGTTTAGTTTCGAGTTGATCAATTTTAGCGCCTTGGATTTCCATTTCTAGACTTCCTTCATTTGCTGACGAATACTGAGTGTCACGAATACACGCATGGAGATCACTAGAGATACGAATAGCATTTATGCGAGTTTTACGACTAAGAGCGTCGGCCACTACATTCGCCTTGCTAGGATGATAGCGAATTTCGCAGTCGAAGTCGTTAAGCAATTCCACCCAACGTCTCTGTCGCATGTTTAGTTCCTTCTGGTCAAAGATATGTTGAAGGCTCCTATGGTCAGTGAAAATCACACACTTAGTACCATATAGGTAATGTCGCCATATCTTTAACGTGAATATAACTACTCCAAGCTCCAGATCATGAGTAGTGTAGTTTTTCTCATGTACTTTGAGTTGACCTGAAGCATAAGCAATAACATTGTCCCTCTGCATGAGCACACATCCCAAACCACGGTTCGAGGCATCACAACATACCACGAAATTATCATTCCCATCGGGGAGAGTTAGAACAAGAGCATTACACGAAAGAGTCTTAAGAGTCTGAAAAGATTCCTCTTGCTTGGGACCCCAAGAAAAAGGCCTCTCTTTCTGAGTTAACGAAGTAAGAGGAACAGCGATCTTAGAGAAGTCCGAAATGAATCGGCGGTAATATCCCGCCAACCCTAGGAAAGAACGAATCTCAGATGCAGATTTAGGCGTACTCCAATTCTTCACGGCTTTAATTTTAGACGGGTCAACATGAATACCTTGCTTACTAACGACGTGACCAAGAAATTGCACTTCATTAATCCAAAACTCACACTTAGAGAATTTAGCATACAAACGTTCACCACGTAAGAGTTCAAGCATCAAGCGTAAATGACGAGCATGATCATCTTTAGTTTTAGAATATATGAGAATATCATCAATAAAGACTATCACAAAACGATCAAGATAGGGCTTACAAACACGATTCATGAGATCCATGAACACAACGTGGGCGTTGGTCAATCCAAAAGGCATGACCACGAACTCGTAGTGCTCATAACGAGTACGAAATGCGGTTTTGGGTACATCATCCTCGAGTACACGAAGCTGATGATAGCCAGAACGAAGGTCAATCTTTGAGAAACAGGACGCGCCTTGTAGTTGGTCAAATAGATCATCGATACGAGGGAGAGGGTAGCGATTCTTAATGGTAAGCTTATTAAGTTCACGGTAGTCGATACACATACGAAACGAACCATCTTTCTTCTTGATGAATAACACGGGAGCACCCCACGGAGAGGTACTTGGACAAATGAATCCCTTGTCGAGCAATTCCTGAAGCTGACTCGATAGTTCTTGCATCTCGGAAGGTGCAAGTCGATAAGGAGCCTTGGCGACAGGGGTCGCACCAGGTATGAGATCAATACGAAAATCGACGGATCTAGGAGGAGGAAGACCAGGAAGATCTTCAGGAAAGACATCAGGGAAATCACACACTACTGGAACGTCGCTTATGTTCTTCCCCTTGCCCTTTTGTTCCACCACGTGGGCCAAGAAGGAAAAGTTCTGTTTACGTACGCATCTGTTCGTTTGAGTGCATGACATCAGCCTTAGTCCTTTCGAAGGTCGGTCTCCATAGACATGCAAAATATCACCGGAGGGAAGAGGTAGACGTACATACTTCTCGTGACAAGAAATCTCGGCATGATTCTTACGCAACCAATCCATACCGATAATGACATCAAAACTACCCAATTGTCGGGTATTAGATCAATAGTAAACACGTGGTCGTTAAGAATCAAGGAACAACCACAGAGAATAGAATCAACTAGAATAGACTTTCCATTGGCAATTTCCACCGAAAATGACTTAGGTAACATAGAGCGTGCACCGTTTAACAAAGATTCAAATTCTACGGACACAAAGCTTCTGTCAGCACCAGTATCAAATAGTATCGAAGCGTAAAGGTTATTCACAAGAAACGTACCGTTAACGACATCATTTTCGTTACGAGCTTGATTAGCATTAAGATTAAACGCTCGTCCACGAGCGGCTAGCTGTTGATCCTGGTTCAGCTGAGGACACTGGTTACGAAGATGAGTAGTATCTCCACATTTGTAGCATGCACGAATAGCGTTGACTGGTTTAGGATTCTGCAGAGGAGCTGGAAGAGCTGGTAAGGCTGCCTGAGCTGGGGCCTGCTGAGCTGGTTGAGCTGGGTTAACTTGTCAACAGTAAGGAGTTGTGTGACCATAGCGATTGCAGTTGGTGCACAAACGACAAGCAGAAGCAATAGGATGATGAAAATTACAAGTGGTACACTTGGGGTAAGACCCAGAGTACTGCTTCTTGACTTTCGGTGCAGTAGGGTTCTGAACAGTAGCAGTAGGAGCAGGCTTAGCAGCGGGATTCACAGCAGGAACAATAGCATTGCATCCTAAACCCTGTGACTTTTGCCTCTTGTTCTTGCTGCCACTTGGCTGCTCGGTAACTTGATGCGCAGACTTGGAGGGATCAGAGTTAGCAAACTGCTTATCACGAACACGGTTGTTGTTGAGACTAGCTGCAAGACGGTAGACTTCCTCAATAGTTTCGAGCTGAGCCACTTCAATAGAATCACGCATAGCAGGAGGTAGACAATTGATGTACTTGGTTAACATGCGCTTAGGGGTAGAAACCAAGTGAGGAACAATCAAGCTGAGCTGCTTGAAACGGGTAGTATAAGCCAGATTATCATCACCAATCTGCTTTAAATGCCAGAACTCTTCTTCAAGCTTTAACTATTCATGAGGAGGGCGGAATTCAAGCATCATCAATTCTCGCACCTCAGCCCATGGAAGAGCATAGGCTTCTTCATTCGAACGAATGTTTCTCTCATTTGACCACCACTCCAGAGCTCTGCCTTGAAACATTCCCGTCGCACTCCTAGTCTTTAGCTGTTCTGGGCACTCGTTGTTAATGAAGGTAACTTCGATGCTATCAAACCACTCGAGCATAGCAGTCACCCCATCACTGCCCGTGAAAGACTTAGGGTTGCAAGAGATAAAATGTTTATAGCTGAACTTTGTAGACTTTTCTTTCTCCGTCTTAGAGTCAACAAAAGAGGGCGGAGTGTTCGATCCTTGGATCTCAGAGACGATCTTTGGCACGACTCGAGCGATCTGGTCGGCCATGAAGGACATCATCTTTTTCTGAGACTTTTCCCTGGATCTCTTGAGAGTGTCGGAGAGCTTTCGAGAAGATATCCTAATGATCCAACAAGAGGATCGTATAAGTCTAGATTCACAAAGCCTCACAATATAGATTCACACACGATAGATTAAAGACTTAAGATTCAACAAGATTCACATAGTTCACATTAGTTTCACACCGCAACCCACGACCTTCGCATGGCACGTTGTACGAAGTTTGGCAACATGTCAAAAACGCTTATATATAGGAAGTACCAGCAGCGTATCCACCACGCTTCGGGCACATTGCTTCCGCCTCATACTCGGTGTCATGTTATGTCACACCCCAACAGATGGCAGAATCATCGAGGCACGGCACTGAGCGAAACAGATTGTCCAAGAGAAATTCCATAACAACTATTTTACCGAAAAGTTAATATTATGTCCCATACCATAACCTATTAAGCAAATCAGTTATTACAGATAGCGATATCTCAAAGACGAATAACATGTTCCGACAACTCAGATTTAAATAAAAATAAATTGTCTTTGTTGGTTTCTAGACTCTCCTAAGCTCGATTCCATCAAATAGCAAGCAAGCATCCTAAGCACCTATCACATACGTTAAAATAGAGTCAATACACATAGTGTAAAGGTGAGCATACAAGTTTAATAGTAAGAATAGAGTTTGAATTCGTTTACGTATAACCAGCATGTAACATGTATAATGTGAAGCTAGTAGGTTATCGACAATGAAACATGCACAGACTAGACTGCGAGTTGTAGAATGCGCAACACACATCACCACCGTGACTAGGGATGGCAAAAAAGCCCAAGCCTGACGGGTATACCCAAAACCCGAAACATACGGGCCGGGTATACCCGAAGCCCAATGGGTATGGGCCGGGTACGGGCTTAAAAATAGAAAAAAATTGGGTATGGGTACGGGTATGGGATTTAGTGATACCCGCCCGATACCCGGCCCATTTACCCGAATAATACCCGAAAGTATCATATTATAGATTTCCATATATATAAATTAGTACATGTATTTATTACCTTCTCTATAGTCATATGTGGATATGTATATGGCAAGTATTTAGTGAACTTATAACTTATTTTTGAGCATGTATATTAGATATGGAAGCTATCACCCTTTATTATGTGGATGTTTTATGCAATTAGGTGGTCCTGGTACAATTACTTAATTAGTAATCGTTTTAGTTTAGTTTAGTATATGTGGTCTAAATATGATATGTAAGTTGTTAATCATATTTTCATTTGCTCTAGTCATTAAAATAGTAAATTATATAAACATCAAAGTAAAAATTGCACATTTGTCCCAACGGGTATTTTTAAGAAATTAACGGGTATACCCGATACCCGCGGGTATGCCCGATACCCGACGGGTAATTACCTGAAAAATACCTGATGGGTAACGGGCCGGGTATGGGACAAAGAATTACAAACCCGGCCCAAGCCCGGCCCATTGCCATTCCTAACCGTGACATGTGAGAGGTAACCTTAACAACCCCTGTCCACAACAGGTGCTGCGTCCAAACAAAGAGTACTATCATTGCTAAGGCGTCAGGCAACAATCACTGTGTTAACATAACATACAAGCATTCATCGAGTAACACATAACATGCAATAACGGTCAGCGTATAAATAGTGTTTGCGTTGTGTGATTGATGTGATTTAGATTAAATAACGTATGTAACACCCAAAAGTGTGATAAGCAAAAAGGGTTCGAGTATACTCACAGCGATGGAAATGGATTGAAGGGAGCGCTAGAGTTATTAGCCTGAACAGTTAACGATAGCATAAGCGAAGAGCGGTGCGTAAAATGGTGAAAAGTGACCAAGTGTCGAACGGTAATCCGATCGGATGGTAATCCAATCGGATGGTCCGATCGGATGGTCATTCGATCGGATGTCAATCCGTTCGGATGGTCATCCGATCGGATGGCCATTCGGTCGGATTGACATTCGTTTGGTAAGGATGTGTTTGTGTATGATGGCTTTGAAGTTTTCATTGTAGCATTTTTAAATTAGAGAAGTATCTCTACCCTTCAAGTCGATCGATCGAACGGTCGTTCGATCGGATAGCGATCCGATTGGCAAGACACTTAGTGAGAACAAGTTCACATCAGGATGGTTACTCGATCGGATGGCAATCCGTTAGAACTAACTTATGTATTTAAAATTGTTTTAGTGTTGAACCTCAAGTGCAATCCGATCGGATTGCAGTTCGATCGGATGTCAATCCGATCAGACGATAATCCGTCCCAACGAATCTGATCGTTTTGAACTTGATTATTTTTAGAAAGTTTGCGGTTTATTCGAGACGGTTTGACTACGTGCTAGACAACTGAACCTCGTCAAGTCCCAAGTCCTCCGATCGAAAAGGAATCACCCAAATCCGATCAGTTTACTGGTTCGTGATGGTTGTTCTTGTTTAACCCGAAATCGGTTGTCTCCTCGATAGTAACCAGATCTTGAACCAACTCATCACTAAGAAAGAGTAGAAGATCAGAACGAGCTCCGATTCTACCGGTTTTGAGTACATTGAGTGTAAAAGAGTTGAAAGAAAGTTGGAAAACCATCTTTCAATCCTTTCCACTTTGAAAATGTTTAGATCTATGCAAAATCATTGTTTATTCATGTGGAAATCTTTCAGATCTAAGTTGTTCTTGGTGGAATGAAGCCAAATCTTGAAGTTCATAAGAACTCCATGATGACATCACCCTAGAATACCTCAAATCCGTTGATTTCATGGTTAAAAATTAAGATTCAAAGGTGAAAATGATGAGGAAGTGCGTGTAGATCATAGAAGTACAAGATTTGAGTTGAAAACTTACAAGAATCGCGAGAAATAGAGAGAAAAGAGGCTTAGAACGCTGTTGGTCGAATGAGGGAGCTGTCACATCACTTGTGATGTGACAGGAGGGTATTTATAGGGCTTCCAAAAGAGGAAAGTGCAAAAGTGTCGGATTGGCCACCGATCGGATGGCCACTCGATCGGTTGGCCATTCGATCCAGGTGTCTGGTGCATTGAGTTTTGTCGTTTTGATTCGTGTGTTGAGCATTGCGATGCGATTCGGGTGAGCGATGCGATAGTATTACCCATTAGTTACACAATAACTTAACTACTATATCTAACATACAATCACTCTAAATGACTTGCGTTTAGCGTTTGCGATTAGATTGCGATGCGATAGAATTGCGATTGCGATTAACACCTCAACATAAACATAACATGCACACGTAACACATAATAGCACACACACGTAACACAATATATGGAACACATAATTCGAGTTGCGATGCGATTAGCGATAAGTCGATTAGCGATAAAACATGCGATTAAACCTCAATTATTAATAGATACTCCACATAATACAACTAAAGCAAATAAATAAATAAAGGATTCGACTACAAGTCATTGATGTACAACCAACAGTTAAGCAAAGAGTGACATATCACAATTAGCAATATTTTCTTCCTTTAACTTGTACTTTGACTCCCCAAAAAGCGGGTTGTTACATGTTACGTGTCACAAAATACCTTCATCATTCTCATCATAGATTCACATTGATCCCAATATATTCACATAGCTTACAATCCAATAGATTCCAATAGATTCACATAGATTACAATAGATTCCACTAGATTCCAGTAGATTCACATAGCTTATAATAGATTCCAATAGATTTCAAATAGATTCACATAGATTCACATAATCCACAAACAAAGAAATCCCGCATGGCATGTGCTACGAAAGTTCGGCAACATGACGGAAGCACTTATATATAGGAAGTACCAGCGGCGTATCCACCATGCTTCAATCATGCCATGTCTGTCTCGTCATCGGTGTCATGCTTTGTTAATCATATCATTAGGTTCCACCACATCCCACATAGATTTCACATAGACTAACCGAGTAGATTCAATAACATAGATTAACCCAGTAGATTCAACAACTTCAACCCGTGTCCACAAAACTACGAACTTCACTTAGCGCGTGGTACGAAGGTTCGGTAACATGCCAGAAACACTTATATATAGGAAGTACCAGTGGCGTATCCACCATGTTTCGGACATGCCACTTCCGCCTCGTCTTCGGTGCTAGGCTACGCTTCGTATCTTGTTCCTCAAAACTGCACATATATAGATTACGCATAGGTTGCGATAGAATACACATAGATTCCACATAGATTACACAAGTAGTTTCCCATAGCTTAGATTTCAATAACCTTATCACCGGTCAGCAAAAGGCTAAGTTTCGCATGGCACGTGGTACGAAAGTTGGTAACATGCCTGAAACACTTATATATAGGATGTACCAGCGGCGTATCCACCATGTTTCAAACACGTCACTTCTGTCTCGTATTTTTATGCCGTGTTCCGTTAATTGTTTCACAACTACAACAACGCATAGACTCATCAAATAGCTTCACTTAGTATCATAGCTGATCAAGATTCCCACATAGGTTAACATCACGATCAAAGTCTCATAAACTTAGTTTGATTCTGAGATTTTGGAATTAACATTTTAGATTGCGGACATGCGTGCGAATCGTGTACAAAATCTCAAAACAAACGGAGGATCAAGATAAATGAAGAATCAAGTTAAACCACACATAAAAATCGAGATGACATAAAAGATAGGCTCATAAACATAGGATTGTTCCGGGTAGAGGAACGGTGACTAACCAAAGTGATTCGAACCCCTTTCGAATTGAGGCAATGTGTTTTGACTTACTTAGACAAATACGTCATCGATGTTAGGCCTACGATATTCGTCCTTTTGGTCATTTCACGTACCTAATTGATTGGAAGTTTCGAGACTTTGGAGAGACATGAAGGAGTGGGACTAGTTATCAAGGTCTGAGTTTCACCTCTATCTTGACAATATCGTACCCTAAAAGCGTCGGTACTCATCAATAGATAAGACCTACTAGAATATAGCATGGAGATTCTCCCTTCAAGATTCGGATGTCACTCATGTCTTGAGGGTAAATCTCGTGTAAAATACAAACACTGCTTAACAGCGTTTTCAAAGTATCAAGTGTATATTGTATCGGCCTTAGGAAAGGCGTGTAAGTTTAGTAGGAAAGTGTGTTATGTTGATGCATAATGTCTATCGCCTACGTCATCAATCTATGTCGTGTCAATTATATGTAATAGGTTAAAATGTAAAGTTATGTTTGTATGTTAGCCAGTTCGCAAGACCTGGAAGGTCAGGTCGCACGAGCTGGAGCTTGTCAGTTCGTGCGGACTGGGTATAATATCTCGTGCGAACTGGTCAGCCTATAAATAGGCTAGTAGTGTTCTTCATTTGAAACATTCTGGAGAATTCTGTAACGAAGTGCTGTCCGATTCTCTCTGTACCAAAATGTATTAAAATCAATGAATAACATATTTAAAGTGACTTTCTACTCTTCTACTCCTGTTCTAACACTAATTGCAAGGTTTCTAGTCTGATTCTGCCTTTCTAGAAACTAGATCTGACTCTAATTGACTCATTTGGACAAATCATCGATCCTACAAGTGGTATCAGAGCTCAGGATGAGTCAAAGCTATTGATATCAGTGTTTTGAACGGTTTAGAACCATATACTTCTACTCTTTCTTGGATTTTCAGACGAATTCACGGATAAAATGGACTGAATTTTGGATATTATGTGTAAAACATCATTTTGAACAATCGTACTAAGTTACAGACCATAAATCGAACTAAATTTGATCCAAAAATGTCAAAAACCTGAAATTTTGATAAACTAAGTCTTCAAACGAAGTGAAACTGTCCAAATCGTATGAAAATGATGCTCAAATCGTGTGAAATTGATCAGATCGTTTGAGTTTTTGTCAAACCGTTTGAAAATCTTGTTCAGGTCGCACGGATTGGACCAGGTCGTGTGAAAATTGTTCAGACCGCACGACTTGAGTGATCAGTTCGCACGAAATGAAATTTTTTTTAACTGATAACTGTCATCTCGCACGGCTTGGAAAATTCAGGACGTTTGAAGTCCAGGTCGCTTGAAACTTCAAGTCGTTTGAAAGTTCAAGTAGTTTGAAACATTCAGGTCGTTTGAAATTCAGGTCGTTTGAAAGGTTCAGGTCTTCTGAAAGTCCAGATCGTTTGGAAGTCCAGGTCGCTTGAAATTATAATTTTTCAAAACTTAAAAAATTTTTCAAAACATTTTTCAAAGTATAAAATGAACAATCAAGAGTTTTATAATGCGTTTTTCGGAGGAGGTATGACTGTTCAAACTCCAGCAAGTATAGCCCAGAATGTGAATATGGAGAATGAACTAGGAACCATGCAAAAACCACCGAAACTGCTCAACATTGAAGATTATTTGGGGTGGCAGGATAGATTTCGCACGTGGGTTCAGGCGAATCACCTCGAATGCTGGCTGAAAGTTGAAACGAAATATGTAGTTCCTACGAATGATGCTGGTCTTCCGAAAACACTTAACACATTAACTCCGGCTGAACAAGAAATCTTTAAAGCCGAGAAGAAGATGGTCAGTATATTGCAACAGGAAATTAAGGAAGACATTTTGGTACTGTTACAGCATCAGGGTGACGCGCAATTATTTGGAACTCTCTTAAAATCAAATTTCTTGGGAGTGCTCCAATGATCAAAAGCAAAAAGGCGCTACTGAAAAAAGAATTCGACATATTTACTGCTATCAGTGGAGAATCAACGAAAGAGTTGATTGAGAGGTACTGTCACTTGGTTGTGGAGATGAAACGTTTGAATATAGATAAAACAGACGAAGAGTGGGTTGATAAGCTGGCTGACGCACTACCACAAGAAGAGTGGGGTACGTTCTTATTGGTTTTGAAAAACAATTTGGAATACGTGGGTTTCAATTTGAGTATGTTTATCGAGAGAATTGAAGCTCAAGAGCTTGAACTTCGGAATATGAGGAAAATGAAATCTGCAAATGTACAGCAAGATGTTCAGCTTTATTATAAAGGAAACTCATCTGCCACATCTGCTCCGAGTCCAAAGATTCAAACGGCATTCAGTGCAGATTCTTCATCAGGAGTACCTCAAAGCACGCCTAACAACAAATTTTCATCGTTTCCAAATTCCGAACCGAATTCTAAGGATCAGTTTTTAAGAACATGTTTCTTCTCAAAGTTCTTCAGGTTCGAACAATCAGAGTTATAGTCATGGGATACAATGCAATATCACTGTTAATATAAAAAACGGTCAAGATTTTACCGAGACAGCCGCAAAGCAGCATATAGCACTTCTAGCTTCTGTACTTGAGTCTTATGAGAGTCTAGTAGCCGGACGAATTGGTAACCTAGACATGACTAAAGAAGATTACGATCAAATTGATCTCGAGGAACTAGAACTCATCGACATAAAATGGGGTATGGCGAGCATTGTGAGAAGAGCTCAGAGGTTCATGGAAATCACCGGAAGAAGTAGTCTCGCAGGTCCTGATCCTAAACTTGGATTCGACAAATCGAAGGTGACTTGCTTCAAGTGTAAAGAGAAGGGGCACTTCAAAAGCGAATGTCCGAACAGAGAAGTTAATAACCACCAGAATCCATTCGCCAATGATTATTACTGACAGGCCATCTATCATAAAAACAGTCAACAACCATTCAATCCACGACCTCAAATCGAGAATAGTCCATCCATCCAAACAAACAGAAAAAGCTCTTTTGGTGAATCAAGATGACGAAAAGATTCCAGAAGGTTTCAGTTGGGATAAGTATATTCCAGGAAGTGGTCTTGCAATGATGGCTGAAATTATTGAAGAGCCAGAACCGGAAATCGAGGAATGTATTCCTGAAGTTGAAGAAGTCAGTGAAGTGATGAATGAAGAAAGTTTTGCAGATCTAGAAGAGGAGGCAGCAGCAGTCTACTATTATCAGTCTGAACAGGAGGTTATTACTAATGCATTTAAATCTATAATGCCAGCTAATGTGTTTGATTCTTTTGCAGGTTTCTTTAGTGAACCGACTACGGGTTTTTGCCCACAGTACGAAGTTAAACAAACTCCGGTTCAAGAGATCATTGATGTCTCAAAGGAATTGAATGAAGAGACTTTGAAAGAAATAGCAGACAAAGCTCTTATGGTCAAGCTGCAAGAGGTAGAACAAACTAAAACACCTTCTGATAACAATGAGACCAAAGATGCAACTCAAGAGTCAGTGTCTGTTGAAAAGGAGTCAATTATCGAGAATTGTGATACGTATGAGTCAGGAGAGAAGTCCGAGTCTGGTGACAAATCAGAAAATGTGAAGTCCGAATCCGAAGAGAAATCTGAGTCTGAGTCCGGAGAGTTTGGTAAATTGGAAAGTAAAAATGATAAACAAGAAAATGTTTTTGAAAGGGTTGATCCAATTCTTGAAAAGCCAGGCGAAAACTGTTTAAAACCATGCATGGATTGTCTTGAAAAAGACAAACAGTTTCAAGAGTTGAAAAAGTTTAACGACAAATTAAAATTTGATTTTAATGATGTTAAAGAAGCTTATGACACTCTGTCATGATCAATTAAAATGATTCACACTGAGAGTAAAGAAAATGATAAAATTGTTAATTTGCTCAAAGCTACGGTCATGGATAAGCAAATGTCGATTAACATCCATCTGGACAAAATCGCATCTCTAAAGAAGGAACTTGAACTGATGCGCATTGAGACAGAAAGAGTTGACAAAAAGTTGATCAATTATCTTTCATCTTCATATGTGATTGATCAGATTGTTCCTCAACAAACTGAAGTTAAACCAGCTTTCAAAAATGTTCCACCCCCAATGTGGAATCATTATACTTAGAAATATCCAGACGGGGTGGAGGAGGCATTGAATCTTAAACTGAGAACAGAAGAGAAGGAGTTACCGGAAAACATAGATGTTACATTCTCTCCGTCTGACACCGACAACGAGTCACAACTGGTTAAAACAGTTGTAGACCAAGTGTTGGATGAAGAGAGTGATAACACTGGTTTCGAAACGGTTAAAACTCATTTTGAGAATTCCAGTTCAGATTCTGAAGATGACGAAAACTTTCTTGATAAGTTTATCCCAAAGTCAGATAAAGTTCTGGATGACGATTCGATCATTGTGGTTTACACGATGACCGGAACTGACAAACTGTATACTGATTTTGAGTATCCGATTCAGAATGCGAACCTGGAAAAGGTTGAAAAAGTTTTTAAACTCGTGGAAATTGATATCTTAGAAGTTAACAACAATTCGTTTCTATCAAAACCGAAAAAATCTTTTGTTAAACAACAACCGACAAACAACCCGGGAAAGAAAAATGAATGGGTGGGTAACAATGGTAATAACAAGAGATATGGTAATAATTACAAAAAGAAAGGTGTTGGTTTTGAGAAGAAAATGGCTAAGAAAGAAGTTAAGCCAAAAGAAAAATTGAGTGAAGTGTTTGTGGCTGGTAATAATACAGAAGTCGAAAAGGATTATATCTTTAGTAAGCAAGCAGTTGACGATTTTATTGCGGCCAAAAAGATAAGAGACGAGACCAACAGATCCACTTTTGTTGAATATGACAAAAGAATCTGTTATCGATGCAATGAAATCGGTCACATGGCCAAACAATGTGTCAAAAAGATAATAAAACCAGTTTTCCATAAATCTAAACCAAAACCAAAAATTTCAAAGGATGATAAGGGAAAATCACCTATGGTATCCCCCGTGCGTATTCTTAAACGAGGTGAATCATTGAAGTCAGAGGATAAACCAAAATCAATTTTTGAAATTGGTGAATCTTCAAAATCACAAAAGACTTCAAAGATTTATTCTAAAATAAAGACTTCCCAAAGTCAATCATGGGTGAAGAAACCTAAACATTCTTTTGAGGAAAAGAAAATGGAAGAAGTTTTAAAATCTGAACTGAAAATCGTTGTAACTACTAATGAGAAAATTGAGTTTGAGTTAGATAAGTTGATTAAAGAATTCCCACCTATCAAGGAAGGAGTTCTAAAGTCAAACCCATAATCTGATGTTCCAAATGTTATTTTTAACATTCCAAAAGTTGATAAAGTAGCTCATGATATTGTCTTTGGTAGTGTACCAAAAGTTGAAAAATCTTGGGTACCATTGTTTAAGTAAATGTCCTTTGATGTGTGTAGGGGCTTCCAAGGTCTATCATTTCTAAATGGATAATGGATAGTGGCGCCTCACGGCACATGACAAGAATGTTAGTACTGCTATACGACGTCAAATCAATCAATGGAGGTTATGTCGGGTTTGCTGGAACTCAAGGTAGAAGAATTGTTGGAGAAGGAATACTTACTAACGGGGTCGTAACATTCGATAAAGTGAATTACATTGCTGAGTTAGAAAACAATCTGTTGAGCATCTCTCAGATTTGTGATAAGTCATTTACTGTTCATTTTACAAAAGATGAATGTCTGATTCTTAAACCAGGGTTTAAAATTGCCGAAGACATGGTGTTGATGCGCGCTCCTCGTGAACACGATCTCTATATATTAGACATGAGCATTGTAACAACGACAGATAAAAAGGCAAAATGCTTTGTGAGTAAGACGAAGGCAACTGAAAAAGAATCCATCATGTGGCATCGTAAAATGTGTGACAACCCTCACCAAACCAGGTATCCGTACGAAGTATTTAATATTTAATTACCGCTTAATTACTGTGCTTGCTTACAACTGTGATTAAACTGTGTACTAATTTCTGATACATACATACTCATGCATCACATTTTATACTGTCACTCTATTATGTACACACAAACCTTAGAGACAACCTTGATGCACAAAAGCACAGTGAGCACACTATACGGGATACCCAGTAAACATGCTGACATAGCCAGCATCAGACAGTTACTGTCTCTAAGGCCAGTATGAGCCGGGAATAGTTTACTACACTAGTAGTGAGTGTAGGGAGGTGAGGATTGTAGAACTGCGTCACTAGGTGATAATTATAGTGACCGGATGTGCCTAAAACGTACTTTGAGTACAAAATTCTGCACTTTAAATAAAAATTCAGCATTAAGCTAACTAGTAAAGTGCCAAAACATGAGAAAAATATTACTAGACACTTTCCAAAGTGTCGGGAATAAATTGTGTCACTAAAAGAAATATTAACGGCACTTTAAGTACTTATTTAGCACTTTAACGGAGTAATATCCAACCGTACAACCGGACTTAACCCGGGATATAAAAATATTGTCATTAACATTGTTTTTCTTTTTCTGAGCCAGTTAGGGTCCCCGAATACCCTAACACCCGCTATATATTACAACACACATACTAACTAATTTTAATTCCTAAAGTAAACTAACTTAACACTTAGCCATCTAGTTGAAAACTAACCATGTACCCACCCCCCTTATAACCGATTTGGTTCCCTCATGTGAGACACCCACCCTTATTTGTTGATTATTTTAATCACATACTAAATATCTAGAAACCATATTATTTAGTGGACAATACACCCTAAGTGGATTATAAATATATACCTTGGTCATCATCCTCTCACATTCAACAACACCAACTAGCTTCAGTTTCTTTCTCTCTTGTTTGACTTACGGCCGAGAGCTCACCCACCCACCATTCACTTTCAAATTTCAATCTTGCAATATTACTTACAACCAAAGGTGAAAGGGTTCATATAAGGAGGCTCGGTGCTTACGGATTGCCAAGGACCTCACCGCAACGCTATTAACCACCCATTGTTCGTCTAGTTTCTTCCCCAGCCTCGAGCTAGTAGTAAGTGACTCTAAACACCCTATTGTTCATATCTAAAGTGGTTAATAAGAAATTTGTCGGATAAAAATCATGAACACAAGAGATCAAAACTAAAAGTCTACTAAAAATAATAAACATGGTGGTTAATGAGTGAATGTTAGTGTAAAACTTTTGAAACTAGTTTTGTTATGATTATTTTATGTTGGTTGATGCTAGTGTTAGTTCGGATCGTCATCTAACCCGGCTAAGTCATGTTCATGGAACATGACCTAGTGTATGGTAAAGTGTGAAAAGTGGTTAGATGAAGAACACTACTACTTATAACCATGAACTTGTGTAAAAACAAATTTTCTTATGAAATAGAGTTCTAAACTAGTGGATCTAAAGATCTACAAGAGGTATTTTCGAAGAACCAAGTGTCAAATGAAACCATATTTTTAGAAGCCGGATCTTTCATAAACTAAAGATGTTCTTTTTTTTAGAAACCCACAAGCGTGTAGGCATTTGTGTAACAAAAGTTTTAACAAAAGAATTATTTTTGAAATTTTGACTAGAAGATGTACAAATGCATTTTCTGTAAAAATAAGATTTTCGAGAAACCGATTTCATTTATAAAAATAGAAAGATCTATTAAAAATAATGGGAAGTTACTACACAGTTTTACACAACCCACAAGTTCATGCGTTTGTGATATTTTTGAACTAGTTTAGTGTTGAAACTTTGTTGATTGATGTTGGGAACATTGTTGAATTGAAATTTTAAAAGAAAATGATACGCTAGAAAGCGTGGCCACCTCCAGTTACAGGGGAAACTCTGGAGAAATTTTTCCAAAAATCTAACACTTGGAAATATTTTATCACGAGTGTTACGAATATATTTTTAACTTGTTTTCCCAAATAACTTCCGCCACGATTTTTATTACGAAACTTCCAAGTGTCGGAGGTGGGATTTTCACAAAATAAAACTTGTTAAAATATATATTTAGAATATATATTTTCATAACAACACTTGTGAAAATTTTTGTGAACTACGTAAATATTATTTTTAGGGTACAAATAATATTACCAAATATTAACGACTCCAAAATAATGCGAACGCCTTCACAGTAAATACTTAAGTTACAACGGTATTATTATTACCACCCGATCTTCATCCGTAACTTACGTATTTTCAGAAAATACTCTTAAACGCGTATTTTTGACAAAAGTATTATTTTGGAAAATTATATGGAATAAGATATAATATTTTTGGGAAAAATATTTATATTTTGGGAGTAAAGTATTTTGGACAAATGAAATAAAATATATTACATTAAGTGAGACTTAATATATATTTCAAAGTTATACGAACGCACATGTATTAAAACCCCCATCCTTGGGAAGGAATATATCTACAGAATAATTACGAAACGTAATCACAAAATAGTTGCCTAACTATTTCCCAAAGACATTAAACCTTAAGCTAAGGCACGGCCGTCCGTCTAATAGAAGTTAGTACGTGTAGGTCGTCGCACAGCTGGTTTACTGGGAGATACTTTTTAGAGACGCACTTCGGTGAGTTCATGCTCCCCCTTTTCTTTTAACTGTTTTCAGTTTTACAACTTCGGGGGTGAAATACATGTTACATACTGATTACAAACGTTTTATACACGGTATGATTAGCTAAGGAACCTACTACTAGATCACGTGAATGGATAGGCTATTATCGTAAGACCATTAATCCTTGTATAAGGATCGAGAGGCATGAGTGATAGATCTATCGGGTGTTGCGAGCCCCACACATGGGCCAGCGTGCGGCTGCATGTGGTGACTATGTCGTTCCGCCGGAAGGACCGGTATGAAATACGCGTTACAGGTTTGAGTGCTTCTTAGTCCATGTCACTTATTAATGTATTAGCTACACATTAATCGATCTCTTTTTCCTTATTTGCTACATACCAGGATTTTTATACTTATAAAGGTTTTACTTACTCACTTACACATGAACTCGCTCAACATTATTGTTGATTTTTCCAACTTACATGTATTTCAGGGAACTAAGGATCTGGCACGGTATGCTATGTTTTCACGCTGCGTAGAGTTATGGGATCATCCGAGTTTAGGGGATTGTGGCTTTTACCTGGATGAGTCACAGTTCTTAAACTACGTCTATCTTAAGTTTGTGGTTGTGTCTTTCAAACAATGTTTTTATGTTATTAGGTTGTAATTTCCGTTGCGTGTGTCAACGCCTTAGGACAATGTTGTGGTATTTTACTTTTCAAACTTAAATCAATTGATGATCTGCATGGTTTTATTTTCATATAGCTTTGTTATGATTAAGCTATGGTATTAAGAAGTCACACCAAATAAACCCACGCTTCCGCAAAGCCAGGGTGTGACAGCTTGGTATCAGAGCCTCGATCATAGCGAACTAGGATTCTTTCTCGAGTCTAGACTATGATCACTAGGGCTCTCACGAAAACATTTTTTACATTGCATACCACTTAAGTCCAGATCCAAAAGGTTTTTACAAACAAAGTTGAGCACATTTTAATTGTTAGTTATAGGCTCAGTCTGGGAGGCTCGGTCTGGGAGGCTGAGGAAGTAGGCTAGTGGGACTAGGAGAACTATATGATTGCTTATTGGTGACTAATATGTTTATCTGACTATATGATTGATTATTTGTGCATATGTGTGTTTGTATTACAAAACGTCATGCCTTCATCAGATACTGGAGAGTCGGACACTACAGATCCCATGGCCATAGTATCAGGCGACATAGTTCATCAGAGCACGAGGTGTACATTTCCGATACTACCAGCACAGAAGATGACGACTTTCAGCCCTTTGCGCTGCCTGATGTCGTAGCAGAGCCTGCTGATGGCCATCTTGTTGGGGATTTGCCACTCGCGGTGATCCCTGCTCCTGTGCCCCTTGCCGCTTATCCCGTTGTTGATATGCCCCCGACGTTGTCTCTGACGACGATGTCGAACTATTAGAGGAGGACCCACTTGAGGGCGAGGCCCTATTGCTGCTGGTGATAGCCTACTACTTGCTGACGCTCCTGCAGAGGAGGCTCATGCCCATTCACCTGTCCCAAACTCATTTGAGTCTGTGGCGTCCGCATCTTCGCATATACAGGGAGTGCAGCACCACTCACACGACGCCGGCCCTGATATGGCGTCATCAGCTGCACCAGTTCCCGTACACAGCTTTGAGTTTGATCACGATATTGAGGATGATCCTGTTTTTCCACCAGGTTTTGATCCAGACCATGACATTGAGTTCATACACTTAGACTAGCCCTTGGAGGATCCTGTAACCCCTGTGTTTTTTGATCCAGCTAATTTTGAGATGGAGTTTTTTTTATCCGGAGCCAGCCGTGGCCACTAAGCCAGGCGTTGCTCCTGACCCCGCATTGGAGCTTGACCCTATTCATGCCGATGCACCTGCTGTTGCTCCTTGATTGATCATCTGCTTGGACGAGAGAAAATTGGGGTAACTGTGCAAGACAATTTATTATTACGGGGCCCCACGTAATAACGGCTTGTAGTGCACAGAAATCCTGGTGGACTCTGCGGGTCAAGCTAATGAAAACCAATGTAGCAGGAATTAACTAAAACACGAATGACCAAGGCGATGTAGCCTCGAGTTCATTCTATTACAAGCAACAAGCCAAATTGGCAAGCCTATGTGAAGGCTCAGAAACTATTACCTCACTCATACATTGAGTATATTTACGTGTGAAATTGGGTGGTTACATGATGGCTTATGGTGCTATGTATCTCATAGACAATTGAAATGTTGTCTAACCCGCTTCATGCCACTTCAACCGAAGAGAGTGCCACCCAGGCATGACACAAACACCAGTACGTTGCCAAGGACAGAAGCCGAGCTGCAAGAACACATCTCACAGGCAAATGCACGACATGAAGCCCTCCGCTCTAAGCACAACGATGGCATTACTGGAAATAACCCTCCAACTGGCTGCACCTATAAGCAGTTCCTGAACTGCAAGCCTTTGAACTTTGACGGAGCAGGAGGCGCCGTGGCATTTGCTCGTTGGTCCGAGAAGACTGAATCCATTCTAAGAATGAGTAACTGTTCGCCCCAACAGAGTATTGCCTATATCTCGGGGTTATTTCTAGATGACACACTCTCATGGTGGAACCCTTAGGTTCAGACCTTTGATACAGATGCTGCTTATGCACTGAGCTGGGATGAGCTCAAAGAAATGATGAAGAAGAAATACTGTTCTAGGGCTGGAATCCAGAAGCTTGAGGTGGAGTTCTGGCACTTGAAAATGGACGAACCAAAGATTCCTGAGTACGTACAGTGATCTCACGACTTGTCTAGGGTCGTCCCCTACTAAGTCATTGATGTTGTATGATACAGTTGTGTACTTGTAAACTTTACATTGTGGTCTCGATTTATGGCAATACAATCGCAGTATTCTCATCACTTGTGATGTTTGATCTATTGTTTATGTTCTATGACATGAGATGTTATGTGGTTGATTTATTTATAGCATGAGATGTTATGTGTTGATATTGTTGAATACATACGTGCACTTTACTTGCTATGACCTAACCTACGTGAAACATCTTTTAGAAGATGCCACCAAGACGCGAAATGCGCATGCCCACCTCGGAGGCAGAACTTCAAGAGATAATTGCTGCAGCTATAGCACAGCACGAGGCCCTACGCTCCGAACCTAGCAGAGGTACCTCAGAAAATAACGGTTGTCCCAACTGGCACTTCCTCAACTACAAGCCTCCGAAGTTCGACGGCACTGGAGGTGCCATAGCTTTTGTGAAATGGATTGAAAGTATGGAATCCATCTTTCGAATGAGTGGTTGTACGCCAGAACAACAAGTCCCATACGTTTCTGAGTTGTTTCAAGATGGAGCTCGATTATGGTGGAATCTTCAGGTTCGAATAATGGGCCTGACTACAGCATACGCGTTAACTTGGGATGAGTTGAAAGGAATAATGCGTAAGAAGTATTGCACCCAAACAGAAACCCAGAGGTTGGAAGGTGAATTCCAGAGCCTGATGATGGAGGGTCCGAAAATGTTGGAATACATGCAAAGACTTCATGATTTGGCACGAGTCGTTCCGTACTTGGTGGAACCAGAATTGAAGAAATTAGGACATTTCATTTGGGAACTGGCACCTCAAGTCCTGAGCTTAATGACAGCATCTACGCCACCAACAACTATGGCTGCAAGTAAGATGGGCTTGGCACTCGTTACGGAAGCAATTAGACTAGAAAAACTTGCAAACCCTGACAAGGAGACTCAGGTAGAGTCGTCCGGAAAGAACAAAAGGAAGCTCACCGAAGATACCCGAACGAATAATGATGAACAAAGATCTATTCGAGGTTGTTTTGACTGCGGGGACAAAGGGCATTTCAAGAAAGTTTGCCCTAACAACAAACAGGCCAATGATAAGATTTACTTAGAAACTAAACCAAGACGTGCTGGGTGCAAGTATCACCACGATTGTGGATGTCGGAAGCCTAGGTGCGGGAGGAAAGGACACAACAAGGATGGTTGTGGGATGAAGAGTCCCAGACAAGGAGAAAACAGTAACAACGCTCAAGGTGGAAATGGGAAAGGAAATGTCCGAGTGCCAGGATGCTTCCATTGTGGGGACGTTGGACATCTTAAGAGGGAATGCCCGAAGTTGAAACAAGACCGTGAAAGAACATCCAACATCGGAGCTTGTGAAGCATGCCAGGATCCAGGCGTGATTACTGGTACGTTCTCTAACAACCAAAACTTTTGCATCTATTTTGTTTGATACTGGTGCCGATTATAGCTTCGTGTCATTAGAATTTAAGAATATTCTTGGTTTGACGCCTAGTAAGTTAGACGTCCCATATTCGATCGAATTAACAAATGGGAAACTAGTTGAGGCCAGTGAAGTTGTCCAAGGATGTGTGATTGAATTTGGAGGGCACGAGTTTACGCTAGACTTACTACCTGTCGAGTTGGGAAGCTTTGATGTGGTAGTGGGAACGGATTGGCTATCGAGTAACAAGGCCGAGATTGTTTGTCACGAAAAGGTCGTTCGTATCCCAACCGAAGATGGAGAAACAATTGTGGTTCATGGGGAGAAGTGTGATACGCCTTTAAGAATTATCAGTTGCCTGAAAGCTCGTAAGTGTTTACAAAAGGGATGTGCTGCCTTCCTGGCACACATCGTGGATAAGAAAGCTGCTGAGCCGAAAATCGAAGACATCCCTATCGTGAGGGAATATCCTGAAGTCTTTCCTGAGGACTTGCCAGGATTGCCACCCCAAAGGCAAGTGGAATTTCACATTGACTTAGTTCCAGGCGCCGCGCCTGTAGCTAGGGCACCTTATAGACTTGCGCCGTCAGAGATGCAGGAATTGTCGACACAACTTCAAGAGTTGCTAGACAAAGGATTCATCAGACCAAGCTTCTCACCTTGGGGAGCTCCGGTCCTGTTTGTCAAGAAGAAGGACGGTAGTTTTCGTATGTGCATCGACTACCGGGAGTTGAATAAGCTGACGATCAAGAATAGATACCCTCTACCAAGAATCGATGATTTATTCGATTAACTCCAAGGTTCAAGCTTTTATTCAAAGATCGATCTTCGATCTGGATACCATCAGCTAAGGATACAAGAGGAGAGTATCCCGAAAACAACCTTCAGAACTCGTTATGGACATTACGAGTTCCTAGTTATGCCGTTTGGGTTGACAAACGCGCCTGCTGTTTTTATGGACCTAATGAACCGAGTCTGCAAACCGTATCTCGATAAGTTCGTAATTGTATTCATCGACGATATTTTGATTTATTCAAAGACAAAGGCTGAACACGAACAGCACTTAAGAGCTATTTTGGAGTTGCTGAAAAAGGAACAGTTGTACGCCAAGTTCTCCAAATGCGAGTTTTGGCTACGCGAAGTCCAGTTTCTTGGACACGTGGTTAATGGAAATGGAATCCATGTTGATCCCACAAAGATCGAGGCGATAAAGAGCTGGGAGACTCCAAAGACGCCGACCGAGGTTCGCCAGTTCTTAAGTTTGGCTGGCTATTATCGAAGATTCATTGAGGATTTTTCAAAAATCGCTCAACCACTGACCGCGCTCACACAGAAGGATAAGAAGTTTGATTGGGGAATCAAACAGGAGGAAGCGTTCCAGTTATTAAAAGACAAGCTCTGCAATGCGCCAATCTTAGCTCTACCAGAGGGTACAGATGATTTCGTAGTATACTGTGACGCCTCATGTCAAGGATTGGGTTGCGTGTTGATGCAACGCCAGAAGGTCATAGCTTACGCGTCACGTCAGTTGAAAGTACATGAAAAGAACTATACCACGCATGATTTAGAACTAGGGCGGCGGTATTTGCGCTGAAAATCTGGAGACATTATTTGTATGGTACGAAATGTACAATCTTCACAGATCATAAAAGTCTGCAGCACATATTCAACCAGAAAGAGCTGAATATGAGACAAGGATGTTGGGTCGAGTTGTTGAACGATTACGACTGTGAGATAAAGTACCATCCAGGGAAGGCGAATGTGGTCGCCGAGGCCCTAAGTCGAAAAGAACGGATCAAGCCCATAAGGGTTAGGGCTTTGGAGATGATTGTCCAGACAGATCTCTCTCTATGCATTCGTGCTGCACAGAGAGAAGCTTTGAAAGAAAGGAATATTGGAAGTGAGTATCTCCGTGGGATGGAGAAGCAATTAGTGCCAAAAGAGGAAGGAACGTTATGTTTTATGAAAAGGATTTGGGTTCCTCTGTTTGGTGGTTTGAGAAAAGTTATTTTTGATGAGGCACACAAATCACGGTACTCTATCCATCCAGGAGCGGATAAGATGTACCAGGACCTTAGAGATTACTATTGGTGGCCTAGAATGAAAGGCGACGTTGCTATTTATGTTAGCAAGTGTTTAACATGCGCCAAGGTGAAAGCTGAATACCAGAAGCCTTCAGGACTTCTGCAGCAACCTGAAATTCCCAAGTGGAAATGGGAACAGATTTCAATGGACTTCATAACGAAACTGCCCAAGACGCCCAGGGGTCATGGTACTATTTGGGTGATAGTTGACCGCCTAACAAAGTCCGCACACTTCTTGCCAATCAAAGAGAAAGACAGCACTAGTAAACTTGCGGAAATATACATACGGGAGATCGTTGCACGTCATGGAGTGCCTCTCTCGATCATCTCTGATAGAGACGAAAGGTTTGTGACAAGGATATGGCAATCCTTCCAAGAAGCTTTTGGCTCACAACTAAATCTGAGCACTGCATTTCACCCATAAACTGATGGCCAAAGTGAAAGAACTATTCAGACACTAGAGGATATGCTGAGAGCATGTGTAATGGATCTTGGTGGTAGCTGGGATAAACATTTACCATTGGCCGAATTTTCATACAACAATAAGCTACCACACAAGTATTAGAGTCGCGCCATTTGAAGCTCTTTACGGACGCAAGTGTCGATCACCACTATGCTGGGCTGATGCAGGTGATAGGCAGCTTGTTGGTCCTGAAATCTTCCAAGATATGACAGACAAGATTGCGCAGATTCGAAAACGCATCGAAGCGGCTCGCGACAGATAGAAAGCCTATGCAGATCCAAACCGGAAACATTTGGAATTCCAAGTTGGAGATATGGTTTTATTGAAAGTTTCACCCTGGAAGGGTGTGGCACGCTTCGGAAAGCGTGGGAAGTTGAATCCGTGTTACATTGGCCCTTTCAGAATCCTGCAAAGGATTGGGCTTGTAGCCTACAAGTTGGACCTACCTGCTGAACTCCATGGTGTTCACGATACATTCCATGTATCCAATTTGAGAAAAAGTCCAACACAAGATACAGTGATCATTCCTGCTGACGAAGTTCATATCGACGACACGCTCCACTTCACTGAAGAACCTGTTGAGGTCACGGATTGAAAGGTTAACAAAACTCGCAGGAGCAGTGTCAAACTAGTCAAAGTTCGATGGAATGTAAGACATGAACCTGAATTCACCTGGGAGCGTGAGGACCGAATTAAAGAAAAGTACCCCCATTTATTTCCTAAGAACCCTGCATCTAGAAGCAGAGCTTAAATTTCGGGACGAAATTTATTTAACGGGGGGAGAATGTGACAACCCTCACCAAACCAGGTATCCGTACGAATTAATTAATATTTAATTACCGCTTAATTACTGTGCTTGCTTACAACTGTGATTAAACTGTGTACTGATTTCTGATACATACATACTCATGCATCACATTTTATACTGTCACTCTATTATGTACACACAAACCTTAGTGACAACCTTGATGCACAAAAGCACAATGAGCACACTATACGGGATACCCAGTAAACATGCTGACATAGCCAGCATCAGACAGTTACTGTCTCTAAGGCCAGTATGAGCCGGGAATAGTTTACTACACTAGTAGTGAGTGTAGGGAGGTGAGGATTGTAGAACTGCGTCACTAGGTGATAATTATAGTGACCGGATGTGCCTAAAACGTACTTTGAGTACAAAATTCTGCACTTTAAATAAAAATTCAGCATTAAGCTAACTAGTAAAGTGCCAAAACATGAGAAAAATATTACTAGACACTTTCCAAAGTGTCGGGAATAAATTGTGTCACTAAAAGAAATATTAACGGCACTTTAAGTACTTATTTAGCACTTTAACGGAGTAATATCCAACCGTAGAACCGAACTTAACCCGGGATATAAAAATATTGTCATTAACATTGTTTTTCTTTTTCTGAGCCAGTTAGGGTCCCCGAATACCCTAACACCCGCTATATATTACAACACACATAATAACTAATTTTAATTCCTAAAGTAAACTAACTTAACACTTAGCCATCTAGTTGAAAACTAACCATGTACCCACCCCCCTTATAACCGATTTGGTTCCCTCATGTGAGACACCCACCCTTATTTGTTGATTATTTTAATCACATACTAAATATCTAGAAACCATACTATTTAGTGGACAATACACCCTAAGTGGATTATAAATATATACCTTGGTCATCATCCTCTCACATTCAACAACACCAACTAGCTTCATTTTCTTTCTCTCTTGTTTGACTTACGGCCGAGAGCTCACCCACCCACCATTCACTTTCAAATTTCAATCTTGCAATATTACTTACAACCAAAGGTGAAAGGGTTCATATAAGGAGGCTCGGTGCTTACGGATTGCCAAGGACCTCACCGCAACGCTATTAACCACCCATTGTTCGTCTAGTTTCTTCCCTAGCCTCGAGCTAGTAGTAAGTGACTCTAAACACCCTATTGTTCATATCTAAAGTGGTTAATAAGAAATTTGTCGAATAAAAATCATGAACACAAGAGATCAAAACTAAAAGTCTACTAAAAATAATAAACATGGTGGTTAATGAGTGAATGTTAGTGTAAAACTTTTGAAACTAGTTTTGTTATGATTATTTTATGTTGGTTGATGCTAGTGTTAGTTCGGATCGTCATCTAACCCGGCTAAGTCATGTTCATGGAACATGACCTAGTGTATGGTAAAGTGTGAAAAGTGGTTAGATGAAGAACACTACTACTTATAACCATGAACTTGTGTAAAAACAAATTTTCTTATGAAATAGAGTTCTATACTAGTGGATCTAAAGATCTACAAGAGGTATTTTCGAAGAACCAAGTGTCAAATGAAACCATATTTTTAGAAGCCGGATCTTTCATAAACTAAAGATGTTCTTTTTTTTAGAAACCCACAAGCGTGTAGGCATTTGTGTAACAAAAGTTTTAACAAAAGAATTATTTTTGAAATTTTGACTAGAAGATGTACAAATGCATTTTCTGTAAAAATAAGATTTTCGAGAAACCGATTTCATTTATAAAAATAGAAAGATCTATTAAAAATAATGGGAAGTTACTACACAGTTTTACACAACCCACAAGTTCATGCGTTTGTGATATTTTTGAACTAGTTTAGTGTTGAAACTTTGTTGATTGATGTTGGGAACATTGTTGAATTGAAATTTTAAAAGAAAATGATACGCTAGAAAGCGTGGCCACCTCCAGTTACAGGGGAAACTCTGGCGAAATTTTTCCAAAAATCTAACACTTGGAAATATTTTATCACGAGTGTTACGAATATATTTTTAACTTGTTTTCCCAAATAACTTCTGCCACGATTCTTATTACGAAACTTCCAAGTGTCGGAGGTGGGATTTTCACAAAATAAAACTTGTTAAAATATATATTTAGAATATATATTTTCATAACAACACTTGTGTAAATTTTTGTGAACTACGTAAATATTATTTTTAGGGTAAAAATAATATTACCAAATATTAACGACTCCAAAATAATGTGAACGCCTTCACAGTAAATACTTAAGTTACAACGGTATTATTATTACCACCCGATCTTCATCCGTAACTTACGTATTTTCAGAAAATACTCTTAAACGCGTATTTTTGACAAAAGTATTATTTTGGAAAATTATATGGAATAAGATATAATATTTTTGGGAAAAATATTTATATTTTGGGAGTAAAGTATTTTGGACAAATGAAATAAAATATATTACATTAAGTGAGACTTAATATATATTTCAAAGTTATACGAACGCACATGTATTAAAACCCCCATCCTTGGGAAGGAATATATCTACAGAATAATTACGAAACGTAATCACAAAATAGTTGCCTAACTATTTCCCAAAGACATTAAACCTTAAGCTAAGGCATGGTCGTCCGTCTAATAGAAGTTAGTACGTGTAGGTCGTCGCACAGCAGGTTGACTGGGAGATACTTTTAAGAGACGCACTTCGGTGAGTTCATGCTCCCCCTTTTCTTTTAACTGTTTTCAGTTTTACAACTTCGGGGGTGAAATACATGTTACATACTGATTACAAACGTTTTATACACGGTATGATTAGCTAAGGAACCTACTACTAGATCACGTGAATGGATAGGCTATTATCGTAAGACCATTAATCCTTGTATAAGGACCGAGAGGCATGAGTGATAGATCTATCGGGTGTTGCGAGCCCCACACATGGGCCAGCGTGCGGCTGCATGTGGTGACTATGTCGTTCCGCCGGAAGGACCGGTATGAAATACGCGTTACAGGTTTGAGTGCTTTCTAGTCCATGTCACTTATTAATGTATTAGCTACACATTAATCGATCTCTTTTTCCTTATTTGCTACATACCAGGATTTTTATACTTATAAAGGTTTTACTTACTCACTTACACATGAACTCGCTCAACATTATTGTTGATTTTTCCAACTTACATGTATTTCAGGGAACTAAGGATCTGGCACGGTATGCTACGTTTTCACGCTGCGTAGAGTTATGGGATCATCCGAGTTTAGGGGATTGTGGCTTTTACCTGGACGAGTCACAGTTCTTAAACTACGTCTATCTTAAGTTTGTGGTTGTATCTTTCAAACAACGTTTTTATGTTATTAGGTTGTAATTTCCGTTGCGTGTGTCAACGCCTTAAGACAATGTTGTGGTATTTTACTTTTCAAACTTAAATCAATGGATGATCTGCATGGTTTTATTTTCATATAGCTTTGTTATGATTAAGCTATGGTATTAAGAAGTCACACCAAATAAACCCACGCTTCCGCAAAGCCAGGGTGTGACAAAATGGGTCATATTCACTTGAGAAAGATGAACTTTTTAGTTCATAATGACCTTGTAGACGGTGTTAATTTGAAAAGCTTCCATCTTAACGATGACTGTATTGAATACAAGAAAGGGAAGCAGACGAAGAAATCACACCCGAAAAAGTCTTACCGAGGTTTCCGTGCACTGAACTTCGCAATTATGTATGCATCCATAATTACGTAATTCCTTGCATAGTCACGTAGTGCATCTTATAATGTGTAGGGGAAGAAAGCAATGAACGAGCTTGTGATGATTGTGACTAGACCACCATAGGGTCCTTTTAATTAAATCAATAAATGATTTAAATAGACTACCAAGGAGTCTGTTTAGCTACATCAGCGCATGTCATTTTTAACCAGATTTTTGAATCAATCTTTTTTACTAGACCCCAAAAAGGGTCTCTTATGAATCATGGAATGGTACTATTTAATCCGAGGGTCTTAACTATTACATAGAAGCCCATTAGGGATTTAAGGTAGTACCTTTTTGAGTATCCTACTACAAATCCCTCATATGAAGATACGAAATTATCTACGAGGATTTGGATAACGAATATCCAGAGTATACAAAAACACAAAAAATGCATAAAAGAAAACACAAAATGCATAAACACATAATCACATAATTGTTTAACTTGATTTTAGATTTGTTATCATTTTGTTAATTTGTTCTGCTAACTGTGCTCATGTATTCAAAGCACACCAGGTATCCAATCAGTGGATTTTGATTGGTGCTTTAAATATTTCTAAGAATCTAACTATAAAGATAGAAAGATCTTTTAAAGAGAAAATTAGATTTCGATTATAAGGAACCGAAATGTTCGAATTAAGGTACCCAAGGAATCCAATTAAGGACTCTGATTTGAATGATAATCATCCACAAGGGTCTAATTGTGAAGATAAAAAGATCCCATATTGGTTTTAGAAGTTGAAGATGTTTTGAAACCTTGCACTGGATGTGCTTAAGTCAAAACATGAAGTAAAAAAAAATGCTTATGAAGTTGAGATGCTAGATATGTCAAGGCGACATATGAAGCGACATTTGAAGGTTAAGTCAATGTATGAGGAAAATATTTTGAAAACTATGCATGGGGTTTCTTTTAAAAATGTGTTTAATGTTTTTGAAACCTTATACTTTTGAAATCATAAAGTAGGTGTATTAGGTAAAAATGTTTTAAAATCATGCGAGATGAGTTTTGAAATTATGTGTAAGGTTTTTGAAAACATGATTGATGCTTTTGAAATCATGCACTTGATATAAGTAATTATACTGTATTAATAACATTTTGAAATCATGAATGTTGTTTTTGAAAACATAGACAATGCTTTTGAAATCATGCATTTGATATAAGTAATTATACTGTATTAATAACATTTTGAAATCATGAAGGTTGTTTTTGAAAACATAGACAATGCTTTTGAAATCATGCATTTGATATGTTAAGTAAATACACTATATTAAGAACGTTTTCGAACTATATATAAAATGTTTTTGAAACACTCATACTATGTATGTTGAAAAAAAATCAAAACGTAATGGGTATGAGATTTGAAAATACCCTTAGTTATCTAACCAAGGATTCAAAGGCACAGATGTGCAGAAGCATGATTACTCATAATGTCACTTTATTTTCTGTACTTCGTATCTTAGAATGAAACGAGTACTTAGAATTTTCTATGGGAATCATGAGTAAACACAAGAATGGAAAATATTCACAAGAGTACTTTGTAAGGAACATAGTTCTTTAATGTAGGTATTATAGGGAAATGCCATACACACATGTAATTACACTTGTATATCAGAATTTGTGATCAACGATTTATTTATAAACAGAACAGATTGTTTCACATTACAAGAAAAACAAAGAAATAAAAGCATAAGATTTAAAACAGTAACATCTTATACTCAGCCAACTGCTCATCCGTGGGTTGGATTTGCCTTAGCAAGCTTCGGGCATTTATTCACGAAATGACCCATGTTGCCACAGTTGTAGCACGATCCAGGCGGGAAGCGAGCTTGAGCAGGATTGGCTTGTGGTTGATTTGGACTACCTTGGTTCGGGTTACATCGACAAGCACTTGCCAGGTGACCAACTCGCCCACATGATACACACAGACGACATTGTAAGTGAGCTTGGTGATGCCCATTACATTTGTCGCATATTGGTGTCGTTCCCTTGTATTGCTTCTTAGCAGGTGGTGTTGCCACCCGGATGGGTCCTGCTTGATTTGGTACAACTGCGGTTGAGCAAACCCTTGCTGTATGACCTATAAGTCCACAAATCTGGCATTTGCGGCACTTCATACTAGCATGATGATGAAGGTTACATTGGTTGCACAAGGGTGCAGTTCCATTGTATGGCTTCCTAGTAGGGGGTTGAGCTGGTTGGTTGGGGATGGCTTGACCATTGTGAGCGACCATGGCGAAGTTCTGAGAAGCCTTTCGCTTCTTTGACTTCTTAGGGGATTCAGTCTGTTCATCCATGGTCTTTGATTCCTTGATTGGTTTCTTGGCTGGTGGTGCTGTCACTTGGCTAGGTCTTGCCTGTTTTGGTGCAACCGCTGCGGGATTCTTTGAAGCTTTTCGTTTCTTTGGTTTAGGTGAAGGCTTGGCCTCTGTCTCCTTTGGTGACTCTTGAGTGGCTTCATCCTGGAGACGATACATGGCAATGCCTAAATCCACAGTCTTCAGAATCACTTCGCCTATTCGCTGGGCAAATTTGGCTGTTCGCTCAGACATTTGACCGTTGCTGAGAGGAAGAGACATTCTAGAAGGAAATGAAAGACATAGGAAGAAACAGGTGAAAGGTTATCGGATAATCAAAACAGAATGACAACGCATGGAAATTGCGATCATTTGTTTGTTACGTAAGGCAAACAAATGAGACGGCGACTAATCAAAGTAAGCGGGTCATATTAATGTATCGCGAAGACATGCTTTAGCCTATAAGTGGAAACTCACCCCAAGAGTTCCCAGGTAAGAGTGACTGGTCCGATTATGTGGATTTGTACGAACACTCTAGCCTTAGACAGAAAACTCAGAGTACAGGCATCCACTCTTCCAGATTGCACGTGTTCACACTATAAGACCCAAACTTTGACGAGGTTTTGAAAATTCAAAGGGGTTCAAAACCTTATAACAGAGGGTTCAAAACCTAGTAATCAATCATCCTAAAACAGATGATTAGTTTTCAAAGTGGTTTTGAAATTTATGTTCTTGTTGTGGTTGTCACTTAAGGATAGGTGACGGTATTGTTTTATGACTAAACGCAAGTAAACTCGCATTAGGGTCCTAGGAAGGTTATAGACTAGGTCAAAGCATTACTAATAACCTAATTCCCTATAACCATGAGCTCTGATACCAACTTTTCTGTCACACCCCGACCACGTAAAACAACAAAACGTGGCAGAAACATCGGGGAGTGTTGTAACAGAATCATTGTTTCATAATACATGGAAATTAAAATATTATTTTATTGATTAAAAGAGTTACAATGTCTTGTCAATCAAAGAAATATAACATAAATAACTAGTCTTGCATCTTTTATTGTCACTAAGGCCCAAGTCCGCCTAATTGTATCTTGACAAATCCTATGCATCATATCCTGAAACACATGTGAAAATAGGTACGTCAGCATAAAAATGCCTGTGAGATACATAGGTTTTGTGAAAATAGAATTCATGACTTATGTTTAAGAAAAAGTTTAGTCATGAACCTTGTAATTTGCTTTGTCTTGTAAATCATTTGAAAAGTGATAAATAAACCAAATGATATATATGTATAAAAGAATAATACATGGTTAAGTAAATAACCAAGTAAATTGAGTTTATATCAGATAAGTTGTTTGTAAAACAATGTCTTGTGAAAAGTATGTTATTTGTATAAAATGTTATATGTCTAAATTGAAATAATTCAAATAACACTACGATATGTAATACCATACAAGCACTTATATATAGGAAGTACCAGCGGCGTATCCACCATGCTTGTATCATATTACACACGCCTCGTTACTTAAATCACTTACTCAAACCAAACCACCAAAGTAAAATGTTTATGTATAATCAAATGTCAAAATGTTTGTGTGAAAAACCATGTCTAATGTCTATGTCTAATGTAAATCATGAATTGTGTATATCAATGTCAAAATGTTTATGTCTAACGTAAATCATGAATTTTGTATATCAATGTCAAAATGTTTATGTCTAATGTAAATCATGAATTGTGTATATCAATGTCAAAATGTTTATGTCTAATGTAAATCATGAATTGTGTATATCAATGTCAAAATGTTTATGTCTAATGTAAATCATGAATTTTGTATATAAATGTCAGAATGTTTATGTCTAATGTAAATCATGTAATGTGTATCAAAAATATCATGTATGGTAAGTGAAATATATCAACTAGACCATATGTAAAATGCACAAAAACAAGGTTTTGAAGTAAAACATGGTTTAAATCAAAGTTATGTTTTGTGGAACAAATGCATGCTATACTGATACAAACATCTATGCGGTATTGTGAAAATGCATACATCCAAGCCTTCTGACTGTGCTGATAGACCCCTAAACGAATTTAAAGGTATATCTATGTTATGTTTATCGAATTCGGTCATTCCTTCCACCCAAACAAACCTAGGGTTCAGGAATGGGAGTTGTCAAGTCCTATGGTACCATTACCTACTAACGAGCGGCGTAGCTAATGTTAATGAAGGTATATTGTCCCATTTGAACAAACCAAATGTCATACCAAAATGTAAGCATGTGATGAATAACAAATGTACTAAGTATGCACACAATGGGCATACATAGCATAAAATGTAATGTAAAACAATGTACTAAGTATGCACACAACGGACATACATAGCATAACATGTAATGTAAAACAATGTAAAACAATGTACTAAGTATGCACACAATGGACATACATAGCATAACATGTAATGTAAAACGATGTACTAAATATGCACACAATGGGCATACATAGCATAGACACAATGAAATCATGTACTATAAGTGTACTATTGAACATAACAAGCATATGATATGAAAACATGGAAAAGTATGAAAGTAACAAGTAGGCACATGTGTTTCACCCCAAAATGTTTGGAAAATAGTAAAAGAGGGGTCTATGTACTCACTTGAGATTGCTTAGTAGTCCTTGAGTAACAACCAAACAATGCTAGGGATCACGGATATCAAACGACACCTAATATAGGTAACTATGTTAATATACCGGACCTAAATCGGAGGATTTGATAGAATGAGGGTTCGTAAACCAAACGAGTATGGAGACTCGTGTAATATGGTTTAACAAAGCCCACATACTAAAATGAAACCTAACCTAAGTGCTTACGACCCATTACGACCCGTTTAGGTAGCTTATGCTACTTTAACGCGTCGTTCACGTGAAACGCGTTCGGAATGCTTAACTAGCCCTATGATAAGTAAAATATGCCTTAACTTGTCTAATATTGTTGCCAAATCAGTTTAGATGTCAAAAGTTATGTTACATATGTTCAAAATGAATTTTGGCATCAAAGGGGTATTTTGGTAATTTACCTAAGGCATATAAACTACCTATCATACAACTAACTAAACGATGTGACCATAAGGTATAACCTCAGAAGGTTATTCCCTATACAACTATGGTCACCTAATGTGTTTGGTCGGATCCTAATGATCGACCAAACGGGTCGGGTTCGAAAGTATAAGCGATTGTTTAGATCGCTTACCTTACGACCCTATATAAGCACTAAACTAAAAGTGACGAGCTAAGCATGTTAAAACATGCTTAACTAAGTTTAGAAAATAGGTTTGGTATCAAAACAAACGGTTTTGATACCTAAGAGTAGTTTGGTTACAAAATACGCAAGAATGCGCATTTTGGCCGAAACTACGACTCGTCACTGAGCCTAGATAACGTGGTAATCAGTAGGTATAGTCACTAGGGACTATAACCATCGTGATTACGCTCACGTTATGAAGTTCAAACGAACTTCGCATTGACCATAAACTGGTTAATGCAGAAAGTCAAACAAAGTTTGACTTTTAACGCTAAAAGAAAAAAAAGAACGAAGGATCACTTACAAAGGGTCCCCAAAAGCTTTGATCTCCAAGAAATCTCAGGTAGGAAGTGTATGAACACAACCACTTAGAGAAAAACTCAGATTTCAAGTGGGTTTTGAGTTGTGAATCAAGGGGTATTTATAGGATTCTTGGAACTGTTAGGATCGTTTATCGAATAACGTGCTTTGATCTTGCCCCTACACATGTTGCAACCTTGTGGTAACTAAAAATGGCCCCTCATGACCAGGAAAGGGCAAGTGTGGGTGAGTTTGGAGTGCATAACAGCTGTTAACAGCTGTTAAAACTGAATTAACTGATCTGGGAGGCTGACACGGGCCGCATAAGGGATCACCCAAGGCTTACGCGGGCTGCCTGGGGGTCCTGATCAGAAAACAACTTTGCAAAATGAGAGTTTTGGTCCCTGTTGTGTTTTAAGGCCATTTCCGACACGTTTAAGGCCCGTTAAGCCAATGTTAAGGCCCTAAAATGATGCCTAAACATTGTGGACATGAAACATGCTCAAAAATATGCCGGATGTTGGTTCGTTTGGTCGTATGATCGCGATGTTCGGTTAATTACGACGGAATGCGCATAAGCGCGGAAGACGATCCAAATTGCGTGACGAATGGATTTTTCTTATGCCAAACACTAAAATAAAATATTTTAGTGTTACATAAATTTTTGGATGTCCGGATGTATTCAGAACGTAAGTTATGCGCGAAAATGCAAACTTGTGCACTTTTTGACGCTTTTAGTCCCTGAATGACCCAAAAGTTTATTTTAGCACACCGAACCCCTAAAAGCCTATTTCTAAGCTATGTAAAGGATATTTATGGTATGTTTAACTTATGGTCATGTTCCGGAATGTCTGTTACAGTTCAAATTGGCATACTTTCACAGTTTGTCAAATTTAGTCCCTGTAAGCGAATTAACTTGATTTTGCCATACCAAAGCCTTCAAAACTTATTTCTAAGTTATGTAAAGGTTATTTAGGGTATTTTAAGCCTATGTCACTGTTCCGTAGTGTTTGTTGCATTAAACTGGTTATATTTATGCATCGGTGCGCGTATAACCTTCCAGAAAGCGATTTAGAGCCCGAAATCGAACAAGAATTTATATGTGCAAATGATACATATATTTGTACAAATCCCAAGTATGAAATACAATATTTCATTAGTTTGGTATTTGTTTGATGGTCGCAGTGACCCAGGTGTCACAAAAAAGATGGAGAATGTTTACAAACTGCCGATTAGACGTATTCGAAGCGACAATGGCACGGAATTCAAGAACAATCGTATGCTCGAATTCTGCAACGATAAGGGTATTCTTCATGAGTTTAGCGCACCGTATACTCCTCAAAAAAATGGTGTCGCAGAAAGAAAAAATCGTACGTTGATCGAAACGGCTCGTACCATGTTAGCAGATTCGAAATTACCGGTATATTTTTGGAGTGAAGCGGTTGCCACGGCATGTTACACGCTCAATCGAGTTCTTACAGTGAAGAAGTACAAGAAAACTTGTTTTGAATTACTTCATCTTTACAAACCGAATCTGAAATTTTTAGAACCATTTGGATCACCATGCACATTTATTGATCTAGACGGTAAATTTGGTTCAAAAGCTAATGAAGGTTTTTTTGTAGGATACGCTAGTCCATTGAAGAGTGTTTTTGTTCCGAGTTTGGGGAAGATCATACAAGTTCAACACGTTGACTGTCAACGCTTTACTGCTCCGAATCAACTTCCCGGAAACAGGTTGCTATTTGATTACGACAATCTCTAGGAGTCATTCCATTTACCGACAGAGCCAAATGAGGAGGAACTGGCGTTCTTATACCAACAACAACAGTCTCTTTCACAAGAACAAGTGCCGAGACCGTTGGTGGTTTCCTCGCCCACCGTGGGTTTAAATGATCAAGAGGCTGGTGTGACAACCCTCAAATTTACATGTATTCCGTACATTTGATTAATGACAATTAAAGTGCTTGACGACTGTGTGGAATTACGTAACTGCTTTCTGATATCTGTGTTATACTTACATGTGCATGTTAACACACTAGTAGTGTACAGAAAAGTCATTAAATAGTCTGTTATGACTTCCTGAGTGTTAAAAATTAAAAACGTTTCAAAAATATATATATATATATAAGACACTTTACGAATTAATTAAGCACTTTAACGGAACAGTGTCAAACCGAACAACCGGACTCTACCCGAAACATAAAAATTTTGTCAATGACACAGTTTTTCCTTTTCTGAGCCAGTTAGGGTCCCCGAATACCCTAACACCCGTTATAACACATAACACACTAGTAACTAATTAATCACCTAACTAAGCATAACTAGTTACCTAACTAAATGGTTAAGATCTAACCATATAAACCCCCCCCCCCAACGATCGTTTCCCCCAAGGGGACACATTCCATCAACTTTTGATTATTTTATTGGTCCATGTCTAATATCACAAAGACATTTTATCCAATGGATGTTAGTGGATGAAGATTATAAGAATACATAGAAGTTAACACCTTCATCCACTTCACAAAACACTACAACATTTTTTCACTCTCTCCTTCCCTCTCTTTGTGATCGGCCGTAAGCTCACACAAACCCACCCTCACTCTCCTTTTATTGATTATTTTATTAACTTGTGTTGCATATTGGGTGACATTATATATGGAGGATAATAGTGGGTAGGGATTATAAGTAAGTTCATTAGTCCACCATTCTCTCTCATCCTACACTTCATCAACAAACACTTTCACTCCCTCCTACACCCTCACGGCAGCCACCTTCAACCACCATCTCGCCACCATCAACCTCCATTCCAACCATTTCTTGCATACTCAAAGGTGTAAGGTGTCCTACAAACAAGCTCGGTGCACTCGGAAACTCAAAGACCTCTCTAGATTGCTTTTATCCACCACTTTTACGCCTTTGATCTTCCCTAGCCTCGAGCTAGTAGTAAATGACTCTAAACATCTTCTTGATCTATTCTAAAGTGGTTAATAAGAGTTTCGTCGGTTGAAAATCACTAACATATAAGATCACCAACTAAAAGTCTACTAAAGTGATGAACAAGGTGGTTAATGGATGAATATTAGTGTAAATCATGTAGATCTTGTGTGATTATGATTATTGGTTGATTATCTGGTGTTTTGCTGATTAATATTAATATGTGATGTTGTTGTGGTCACTAAACATGATTAACGGAATCAATCGAACACAAGTTAGTAAGTTGGAAAGTGAAAACAGAATCTGTCCCGGTTTTACAGCCAACTTCAGTTGGCTGTAAACAAGACATAAACTCAACGAAAAACCGATATTTTGGATCTAAAATATGTTATTATGAAATACGGTTCTAATGGCACCGGAATCGTAATTTTTGGACTTCGTTTACTATTTTTAATGTGTCGATTTGTAACAACAGCTTAAGCTGAATTTTGACAGCAATAAATGGGTGTCATACTTTCAGTCATAACCTGAGTTTTGTGATGAATCGGACCATGAAATTTGTATAGTAGATGACAACCGATGCATTTGTAATTACCCCACAGGAATTTCATAAATCGGACGCTCGATGAATTTTTAATAAAATGTTCCGTGGACTGTGGTCAGAAATTCATAAATCTGAGTTAAGTCCGGAATATGAATATTTATAAAATATTGGTAATGAACCGGACCCCGATATTTTTACACAATAAAATATGGAACGTTTAAGACATCCTGTAAAAATTTGGGAATTTTTGGAATAATTGAACTATTTTATTAAAATGTCCGAAAATAGCCGGTTTTGAATATTAATGTTGAAATGACATAAGTTGTAAATTGCCTGTCTAAATGTCGAGTATGCCATCTGTGAATGATCTAACATGTTATATGTGTTATGTGCAATATCGTATGTTTGTTTATGAGTGGGGAATGGATGGAAAACTTATATGGGCGTAAACCGTTAAAGTGATGCATGTTATGTGATAGATACGTGTAGGAACTTTGTGCTTTATTTGAAAACCACTAAATGACTAACTGGTGAATCATACAAGGACGTGATTGACCGACCTTGACTGTTAGCTATTTTTGAGAGTCAAACCGAGCAACCGAGGTGAGTTCACACACTTTCTAAGGCATGGGATTCCCGGTGGGTTGGGAATGGGATTTGAATAACTACTCGTACTATCATTACTACTAAACTACTTTTCACTATCCTCGGATTGAAGGGCACGTACGTAAAACCTACGTACACTCATACTTACTACTGTCCTCGGATTGAAGGGCACGTACGTAAAACCTACGTACACTCATACTCGCTACGGTCCTTGGATCAAGAAGGGCACGTACACACACGACTAGTCTACAACATGGGAAGCCCCCACTAATCATCGCAAACATATTTGGGAAATCGCGATACGGATTAATACTATCCACATGGGAAGCCCCCACTAATCTTCGCAAACATGCCTGGGAGACCGCGATACGAATTAACACGATACATGGTTTACAAAACGAACATATGATTTACGAAACGAATGCTATAACTAAACAACCAAACGTGAACTCACTCAACTTTGTTGTTGACTCGTTGTTACATGCCTTGCAGGTCGTTAGGTATCTATGGAGCTTGCATCAGAGTAGGAAGAGTCGTTGTGGGACATGGACAACTGTGTGCCATACTAAACTTTTGAAACGTTTAAACTTATGACTTAGTTTTAAACATTATGCTTCCGCTTGCAACTTAAACTATTGTTTGGTTTAGACACCAATTGTAATGTGTTAGATCTTTATATATTACTTACATGCTTGTTCAATATGATTGGTGGCTTGATCCTGGTCACGTCACGCCTCCAAGCGGTGATACTCCGCAGGGTGGATTTTGGGGGTGTGACAGATTGGTATCAGAGCCATTGGTTATAGAGAACTTGGTTTTAATAAGGGAAAAAGTGTTTATTAAAACCAGACTATAACCTGTACAGTGCTCAACGATCCACGACGACGCTTCGCTCCACGTGCAAGACTCGACACTATAGGTGATACGATTCATGTTTATATTACCTACTTGTTAGTTATATAGAACATTGCTTATGATATGCGTAGATAACATAGTATCTACTGCTTGAAAGCTTTGTGTGTTCACTCTCTTCTGTCATTCCACACTTGCGTAATGATACGACGCACTTCTCACTTGTGTTCTCTGTATGGTGAAGATCATGAGTGGGCGAATCAACCTCACACAAGCCCAGCTGACGACTTTGATCAACGACACATTTACTGCGGCACTTGCAGCCGCTCAAGCAGGAGGCCAGCATGCCCAGCCGCCTGTGTGCACGTTCAAAACTTTTATGGACTGTCGTCCTAGTACTTTCAGTGGCACTGAAGGGGCCGTCGGACTCCTCCACTGGTTCGAGAAGCTCGAATCGGTCTTCGAGATGTGTGAATGCCCTGAGGCTCGTAGGGTGAAGTATGCCACTGGTACTCTCGAAGGCGTTGCGTTGACTTGGTGGAACGCGCAAGTTTAAATGTTAGGGCTGGCAGCTGCTAATGCCACCCCATGGAACGACTTCAAGGAGCTGATCAAGCGACAATACTGTAATCGCGATGACATCCACAAGTTGGAAGTGGAGTTCTTTAACCTGAAGATGACGGGGTCAGAGATAGAGGCGTATACGAAGCGATCCAACGAACTGGCTGTGTTATGTCCAACTATGGTAGATCCTCCCATCAAGCGCATTGAGCTGTACCTCAAAGGCTTAGTACCAGAGATACAAAGCCATGTGACTGCTGCTAACCTTGCTACCATCCAGGATGTTACTCGTCTTGCTCATCGCCTCACAGACCAGGCAGTAGAACAGAACAAGCTGCCTAAGCGTATAGGTGCTACTGCTACTACTACTTCTGCTATTCCCAGCGACAACAAACGAAAATGGGATGGAGCCAACAGCAAGGGTTCGACTACAGTACAGTCCCAGGCGCAGCAGTGAAAGATTGATGACTACCAGAGTCCTGGTCAGCAATCTTCTGGTAGACAAGGGCAGGGTGGATATCGAGGAAACCACCCAAAGTGCAACAAATGTAACAGACACCACAGTGGTCAGTGCAATAAGGGACGTTGCCAGAGGTGTCTCAAGATGGGTCATGAAGCCAAGGATTGCAGGAGCTCACGGCCTACAAATCAGAATCGTCAGCAGCAGCAGCAAGCTCCACAGAACCAGCAGCAGCAACAGCGGGGCAACAGGGGATGCTTTCAGTGCGGTGCTGAAGGCCACTTCAAGCGGGACTGCCCCCAGTTACATCAAAATCAGGATAACAACAACAACAATCATCAGGGCAACGGGAATAACAACGGGGGAAACAATGGAGACAATGGCGCCTGGGGCCGTGTGTTCGTGATTGGTCAGGGTGATGCTAGGAATGATCCCAGCGTCGTAATGGGTAAGTTCCTACTGGATGACTTTTATGTTAATGTTCTATTTGATTCAGGTGCCGATACCAGTTATGTGTCCCTAAAAGTAAGTCGAATGCTTAACCGTACCCCAACACTTTTGAACACCAAGCACACGATAGAGCTAGCAAATGGTAAAAGTCTTGAAGCCACACACGTAGTTAAAGGTTGTAACCTCGTCTTAGCTGGTCAGACTTTCTCTATCGATCTTATTCCTATCACACTGGGTAGTTTTGACGTCGTTATTAGGATGGATTGGCTATCTCACCATCAAGCGGAGATTGTTTGCAAGGAGAAAATCGTCCGCATTCCTCGCTCTGGTGAAAAACCCCTCGTGATTCATGGCGACAAGAGTGGTCCTGTTGTAGGCATTATCTCTTTCCTTAAGGCCCAGAAGTGTTTGTGAAAGGGCCACACTGCCATTTTGGCACTCGTTACTGACACATCAATGGAAGAGAAGAGAATTGAAGACATCCCTATTGTGCGTGATTTTCCCGAGGTATTTCCTGAGGAATTACCTGGTCTTCCGCCTCATCGTCAAGTTGAATTTCAAATCGAGCTAGCTCCTGGAGCAGCGCCCATAGCTCGAGCACCTTATCGTCTAGCTCCATCAGAACTTGAAGAACTATCCACGCAACTACACGAACTCTTGGAAAAGGGTTTCATACGCCCTAGCTCTTCGCCATGGGGAGCTCCAGTGTTATTCGTGAAGAAGAAGGACGGTACCTTCAGAATGTGTATTGACTACCGCGAACTCAACAAGGTGACTGTGAAGAAACGTTATCCTCTTCCACGTATTGACGATTTGTTCGACCAGTTGCAAGGGTCGAGCTATTACTCCAAGATTGACTTGAGATCGGGATACCATCAGCTGAGGGTCCGAGATGAGGACGTCTCCAAAACAGCCTTCAGAACTCGTTACGGCCATTACGAGTTTCTGGTTATGCCATTCGGGCTGACGAATGCACCAGCGGTCTTCATGGATCTCATGAACCGAGTATGCAAGCCTTACCTGGATAAGTTCGTTGTTGTGTTCATCGACGATATCCTGATCTATTCTAAGACTCAGGAGGAACACGAGCAGCATCTACGACTTATGCTGGAACTTCTTCGAAAAGAGCAGTTGTATGCCAAGTTTTCGAAATGTGACTTTTGGCTTCACGAAGTCCACTTTCTAGGCCATGTGGTAAACAAGGATGGAATTCATGTGGATCCATCTAAGGTTGAATCGATCAAGAACTGGCCTGCACCCCGCACACCAACAGAAATCCGCCAATTCTTGGGTTTTGTTGGACCGTTCTACGACCTCGAAACGTCAGTTAAGGCAGTTCATCTTTGAGTACGAAGGCGGAATCAACGTAAACAAAGTCATAACAGCTAGTTTCCTTTTAATCTTTCTTTTCTGATTGATTTACGTGCTTTTACAATGTAATCTGATACAAATCCGTCAGCACTTCATCTCTCACAATGACCATCTCTTACCAAATGACACACACATCACCTATATATAGCCCTGTTGATTTCGCTTGAACCATTTCAAGCTAAATCTGATTTCACTTGAATCCATTTCAAGCTAAATCTGATTTCACTTGAATCCATTTCAAGCTAAATCTCCTGTTGTTGATTTAGCTTGAAACACACATAAACCCTTTCAAGTGAAATCTACAAGTTTAAACATATAAAACCCTAAATTAAACCCTATTGCGTGTTCATTCAACCTATCTAGACACAAGACTTGATTAAGATGTAATCAGCAGACATTTAGTGCACCAACAGACTCCCCCTTGGATGTTGATGAAGTCTTTGGCTTCAAGTCTTTGTCTTTGTCTTTATCATTCTTCAAACATTGTAAAAACTTTCTTCAATCTTTATCTTCAAACTTTAAACTTCAATCTCTAAACTTCAATCTTCCCTATGACAGTTGATCCAGACTCCCCCTTTCACAGACTCCCCCTCTCGATATGCTAGAATCTGAGATATCTGGTTCAAGCTTTGACAATTAGCTTCCATTGGGAATAATGAAGTCCAATCCTGTTACTCAACCAATAAACATTACAATTCTATCTTTTCAACATTAAATCACAAACTCAATCAGTTTTAACAATCCACTCAAGTATTCAGGTCCAAGTTAATGACCCTGATCACTTGATTAATCTACCAAGTTCAAATTAATGACCTTGGTTGATCTTTTGACGAATCAATACTGATTTTAAAACAACAATTTCAAACATTTTCTGAAAATAACAAGTATCAAGTTAATGAACTTGTTTTTAACTTTTTCTAACAATTCAAACTTCATCAAAGTAAGCTCTCCTCATTCTTCAGTCCAGAATCTCCTGCATCTGCTTCAAATGACTGAGAATCCAACAATCAACTCTCCACTTTGGTTTGTCAGAAAATAAAGCAGAAATAAAATCTTTTTGGATTTTATCAAAGTGTTCTAAACTAAGAAATGAAATACAGAAAACTTAAATTGCAGAAAGTAAACTATTTACAAACATATTTTTGGCGAGCGTGTCAGGGAATCATATCAGCTTTTCAGACAAATTACAAGTACCGTTAAGCTTCATTTCATGCTCAGATTTAAACAATTCACCTCGATTGTCGATATACCGATCCATCTTAAATTCTCACACAACTGTCAATTTACTCAGGATACGATTTAGATGAATTATGAACTTAGCTCATTCATGTGTCCCACCTCTTGAATATACTCCCGTATCCAGAATCCCAATTATCAGTCTTACAGGTGAGTATACTACAATGATATCTGTATATAAATTAGGTATGCGAGGGCCGAGGGATCTCAGGTCGATACTTCCGTATACGCAGAGAGATATCAGCTTTGACTTTACGGTATGTCCCCTTTAGAGGATCTTTTAGCTACAACAGCAGCGACTATCAATTTTATTGTTTCATCGGCATGCTGAGGGTTTAATGCTATGTTTCAAGCATTTGCAGAAAGTATTATCCAAGGACTAGGTCAGAACTACCGTTCAGCAGAAGTCCCAGAATAATACCCCAGACATCATTGAGTATAAAGACCTAGTATATCAGATTATGAGACCTTTCAAACGAGATTTCAGGGGTTACCTATATATCCAAGTAGTGTTCCCCACGAATTTCACAAGTTTGAAATTTTAGGTTTATAGCCCGAATAAATCTACTAAATGTGCGAAAACCTATCGACACATCATCAGTGAGACTGTTTAACTCATTTATACTTTACAAATCTTTAGCATACTGTAATCGTCTAGCCGATGTACTATCATTTTCCCTATATACACAAGCTCTTTTTCAGATTTTATCATGTTTTTGTATTTTTGCATTTTTTTACTGTTTTTGTATTTTCTAAAAATATAAACTATATACAAATATCTACTCCCCCTAAATACCAAAACAAGTAAAAATTCGACAAACCATTGCAGATTGTTTCTCGTCTTCATCCGCAACAGTACTTTCATCAACGCCAATTATGCCATCCGACACTGAAAGAAGCTTCATACCATTCAGTTTTAACAAATATTTAAACCGATTTTTATCAAAAGCTTTGGTATGTAAATCAGCTTTATGTTCGTCAGTGTGGATTTTCTCAATTCGTATCAACTTTTTCTCAAAACAATCACGAATAAAGTGATGGCGAATTTCTATGTGTTTAGTTTTAGCGTGATGTACTGGATTCTTTGTAATATTTATAGCGGCCTCATTATCAACAAAAAGAGATGTGTTAAGAAACTGCAAACCGTAGTCGCGCATCTGTTGCTGTATCCACAAGATCTGAGAGCAGCAACTGCTAGCAGAAACATACTCCGCTTCACATGTAGATAACGCCACAGACGTTTGTTTCTTACACTGCCAGGTAACCAATCTAGGACCAAAGAACTGGCATCCTGCAGTTGCTGATTTTGAATTGACTTTGCAGCATCTGAAATCCGAATCGGAATACCCTTCGAGCGTAAAGTCGCCTTTTCTAGGATACCACAACCCCAATGAAGGAGTTCCTTTCAGGTAGCGCAATATCCTCTTCACAATGAACATATGCGATGCTCTCGGGTTAGACTGAAATCTTGCTGCGAGGCACGTTGGGTACATAATATCAGGACGTGAAGCAGTTACGTACATTAATGAACCTATCATGGAACGGTAAAACGTTTCATCAGCCCTGTCTCCGGTGAGATCTGGGTGAATCCCATGATTTGTTGCAAGTGGGGTAGCAGCTGGAGTAGAACTTGACATCCCAAATTTCTCTAGAATATCATGAACATACTTTGACTGATGAATGAAAATTCCCTCAGGAAGTTGTTCAACTTGTAAACCCAGAAAGAATTTCATCTCCCCCATTGATGACATTTCGAACTTTTGCTTCATCACTGATTCAAAATCTTTGCATAGATTTTCATTTGTCGACCCAAAGATTATATCGTCCACATAAATCTGAACTATCAGAAGATGACCATCGACCTCTTTAGTGAAGAGAGTGGCATCCACTTTTCCACGAATGAACTTGTTGGCTAGTAGATCTTGAGACAAAGTCTCATACCAGGCTCTCGGGGCCTGGTGTAAACCATACAGCGCTTTGTCCAATAAGTAGACCTTGTTTTTGTGGATTGGGTCGGTGAAGCCCGGCGGCTGACCGACATAAACCTCCTCTTTTACCTTCCCGTAGAGAAAATCCGATTTAACATCTAACTGATAAACTTTGAAGTTCTTCCAAGACGCAAATGCTAGGAAAATTCTTATTGCATCTAGTCGTGCGACAGGAGCATAGACTTCGGTAAAATCAATCCCCTCCTGTTGACTAAAGCCCTGAACAACGAGTCGAGCTTTGTTCCTTACAACAACTCCTCTATCGTCTCTCTTACACTTGAACACCCACTTGGTGTTAATCTTCCTATGACCATCTGGCAAAATCAACTAACTTCCACACTCCTAATTTTTCGAATTGACTAAGTTCCTCCTGCATTGCATTGACCCAAGAGTCTTCAGTAAGCGCCTCTTTGTAAGTTCTTGGCTCAACCTGCGAGATAAAACAACTTAATGAGAATTCAGTTTGCAAAGGAGCAACTTTTGTATAAAAACATGTAAGCCCTTTATCAATCTGATTTCGAGTGCGAACGCCTGTCTGCAATTCTCCTATGATCAACTCCTCTGGATGATATGAAAAAGTTCGCGGCATCACTTCGCTTGGAACATCTACATTTCCCTCCAGATTAGTAACATTCTGATCTGCATCTTGTTCACCAACTTGGTTTGTTTGACTTGAAATCTGAATTTGCTCCCCCTCAGAATCTGAATCACCATGATCAAATACTGGCATGTTTTCAACTTCTAGATTATCATTCTGAGCCGACTGATTATCCTGAGCAACTTCATTCTGTTGGACATCATCATGTTCACAAGCATTACTCGGACCTGCTTCATCGTCATTTGAAGTTTCCCGTGGTCTCCTCGAATACTCAGCTGGGAACCTTAGCTGCGACTCATATTCACGCAAAATATCCAACTCATCAAAGAAATCTTCATCATCCTCTGATTCTTCTCTCATGTCAAACGAATCCCACAGTTTGTCATAATGATAACGCCATGAATCACCAGGATTCTGTGGCGGCATAGTATAAACTTGACATTCAACATTTGCAGCTTCAATAATCCGCTTCTCACTTGGAACGAAAACACGTCGCATCGGATTTGCATAACCAACAAAAATTCCCTCAATGCTCTTCGGACCAAACTTTCCATGAGGCTCTATAACCGTACAGGGTGACCCAAACGGTTCTAGATACTTCAAATTCGGTTTGCGGTTATTGATTAGCTCAAAGCATGTTTTGTTGAACTTCTTGACAGTGAGAACCCTGTTGAGCGTATAGCATGCGGCAGAAACAGCTTCAGCCCAAAAATTTATTGGTAACTTTGAATCTGCGAGCATAGTTCTAGCCGTCTCGATTAGTGTCCGGTTTTTACGTTCTGCGACTCCATTCTGCTGCGGAGTGTACGGAGCACTAAACTCATGCAATATACCTCTTTCATCACAAAATTCTTCCATCTTGCTGTTCTTGAATTCAGTACCATTATCACTTCGAATTCTCTTGATACGCCTTTGGTACAGATTCTCAATCTTCCTGAACAGCCCCATCAAACTGTCAAATGTTTCATCTTTCGTCTTCAAGAAAGAAACCCACGAAAATCTGGAATAATCATCAGTAACGACCAAACAGTAATAATCTCCTGTAATACTTTTGACATTCACCAGACCAAACAAATCCATGTGAAGTCTTTCCAGAGGTCTCGAAACTGAATTGACTTTCTTTGTAGGGTGTGACTTTTTCTTCTGCTTGCCTTTGATGCAGCTAATGCACTCCCCTTCCAGATGAAAACCTTTTATATTAACACCCAAAACCAAATCATTGTGCACCAAATGATTCATTTTTCTAAGATGTATATGCCCCATCTTTCGGTGCCACAATTTCGATTCTTTCTCAGTTGCTCTAGACACAAAACAATGTGCTTGACCAGTAGTTGTAGTTGCTACACTCATATCTAACACATATAAATCATTCACTCTAGGTGCCCGCATGATAATCCATTCTTCAGGGATAACAAAACCTGGTTTCAATATCAAACATTCCTTATCAGTGAAGTGAGTAGAATACATATTGTCACAAATCTGCGAGATACTAAGCAGATTGTTCTCCAGCTCAGTAATGTAGTTAACTCTCTCAAACGTCACAATCCCGTTGGATAACGTTCCTTCACCAATAATTCGACCACCTTCATGACCAGCAAATCCTACGTAACCACCATTAATGTTTCTCACATCATACAGCAATGCAGTCTTCCCTGTCATATGTCGAGATGCTCCACTATCCATGATCCATCTGGATACAAGTTGTGGAAGATCCTGTACAAAACAAACTTTGACTTAACCAACTTCAATAAAGATGCCGATTCATGCTTCGCGATCAAGGAAGCTCCGGCAAGTCAGGTTTTTCTATTTGAATAGATTCACCCAAGCCTGACCAGCCTTGGGTTTGACAGTTTTTACCTCAACAAATGTCTCTTCTGGTTTTGACAAACCAGAATCATTGCATGAATATGGCTCCTTTGACTTTGATGAGTCAAGATCATTGCCAACAACTGACTCTTTTGTTTCAGAAGAAACAAATTCATTTCCAGAAGATGACTCTTTTGTTTTCTTAGAAACAAATTCATCGCCAACCTTCATTGGTACCCAATTCTTACTAGATCTAGGTTTTCCAAACTTATTAGCCTGTGAAATGAAAAAACTTTCACGGTCTCTTTTATATTCAAAAACCTTGATCAAAATTTTGTCTGAAAAATTAACTTTCTTTGAATGATTATCATTTTGTTTAGTTAATTTTTCTTTCTTTTTCTTCTCTTTTGTCCTCAGATTTGCATCTGATGAATTCGTTTTGCTTGCCTTTTCAGTTGGGGAAAGCAATTCATCAGAACTTTTTCTCGGATTACCAGTTTTATCCGAGGACAAAATTTTCTCCAAGTATTCTCTTGCCTTCTTTCTTTTCTTCCTCAGTCTGTCTTTCTGCCCCTGTGAAAGCTTCAATTTCTTTTCTTGAACTTTCTGTTCTTGAACTTTTGGTTCTTGAACTTTCTGTTCTTTGGGCTTGACATTGACTGATTTCTTTCCTATTTTCTGAGATTCAGCTCTCGATCATCCCATCGATCTCCTCGAGCAATCTCTGGCAATATGTCCTCTGATATGACAATTATAGCATCTTCTTGTTTCGAATCTCTGGCTTTGGCAGTTAACAGCAATGTGTCCTTGATAGCCACAAGTGTAACACACTCTGTTATCATACCTCTCACTACTTTCATACCAATCACCATCTTCATACCACACACTTAGATCAAAGCATTATCTAGCTTTGTGGTGATAATCACTCTTCTTGAAAACTGGTTTTGGCTTTGAAGCACTGTGGTCAAACCTGCACCACTTATTACCAACATTTTGTGAGTTTTCATTTTTAGATTTTTGTGATTTTTGATAATGATTGGATGACTTATCTGATGAGCTTTTATTTTCAATTTTAAAATTTTTCAAATTTTTAACTTTTTGTTTCTGTTCTACACTCTTCTTAACAGGTTTTTGTTTAGAACATTCACCTGTTTCAGTAGATTGCAAAACAGTATTTTTAAATTTTTCTTGTAAATCTAAAAATATTTTTCTTTTCTTTTCCTTTTCATCATCAGATATTTCATCACAATCTTCAATTTTGACTTTGTCAAAATTTGTGACATTGTCACTTATTGGAACAGAATTGATCGGTTTTGGACACTCATATGGTGCCGAAGTCACAAAACCTTTCAATTTATTCTCAAGCTCGTTAATTTTATTTTGAGCAAATTCAGCTTCATTTTCAAGCCGAATGATTTTCTGAAGATGAGAATTTATTTCAATCTGTTTTTCAAGATTATTGTTAAAAATAACAGACTTTTCATCTTCTAAAACCTTCATTTGACTTTGAAAATCTTTTTCTTTTTCTTTTAACGCTTCATTTTCCAATTTTATCCAAAAACCGTTTTCATTTTCAATTTTGATTTTTCCAAAATCTTTTTCTTTTTCTTTCAAATCGTTAATTTCCAATGTCAAACTGTCCAAACTACTCAACAGTTTGTCATTTTCTGACTTCAATTTCTCACAATTTTCCTGCAAAACAAGAATCTGTTTATTATCAGATTGCTTCTCATCCTTCATCCTTTTGACTTCCAATGTCAAACTTTCCGTATCCTTCAACAGTTTGTCATTTTCAGCTTCAATTTTATCACATTTAGAGCACCCAACTTCACATTTTAAAGTTTCACCCTTCTTTGATTCTTCATTCTTTGTCGTTTCATTTTCACATCTTTTGATTATTTCAAGAAACACATCCAAACTTATATTTTCTGATTTTCTTTCTATTTCATCTATTAACTCTTTCTTTTTCTTTTTCTCTTCTTCATCTCCCCACCATTTCTTCTGCCAATAATCATCCTCTTCTTTGTACTGCTGGATTATGGCTTCGATATCAAGCGTACTATCATCGATTGCAATATTTCCATACTCATCAAGATAACACTCTCTGTCTGGATCCCATCTATTTGCTCTCCTTGCTTCCAGATAGATACGAGAAATTCTAATGATTTTGTTTTCAGCAATCATTTTTCTATATCTATACTTCTGCTCTTCAGTTCGATCGTCTTTCCACGGAATAGGTTCGGAATTTGCCATCTTTTTATGTCCTTGAATTACCTCGAAATCACCAGCAAACAAAACAAACAAACAATCAGTTCAAACGGACTGAGTACGTAACAGTATACGTCTGATGAAATCAATCTAAGACTCTTGTCGAAGACTCGCGGACTTGTTTCAATGTCGTTGAAGTGAAATCACTAAACGAATGGTCCGTACAAAATGATGTTCGAGAACTTATGAATCTTATGCAATTTTGATTCTATCAATGTTAACCAAAATATCCAGCCGACAACTTTTAATAATACAAATCTAGAATCAATTTGTTAATATGCAATTTTAATGTTCAAAACAAATTGCCGACAATGTTTAATGCACTTCAATTATGATTGGACCTTCACTCCCACTAACCCGACAACATTATCAACAACATCTGATTAGACCTTCATTTTTTTTTAGATCAAACCAATTTTATCACTTTGCCGAGAATCTCAAATTAATACTTCACATGACAATCTGAGATATCAATTTAAGTTGACTAACAATCACATGTATACTGACACTTTAATGATGTCACGACACTAATAATACTCCTATTCGACCAACCAACAATATCACATGATATCTTTCAAATAATTTGCAATTTCAAGGTAACTTGTTGACAACTATTAATAGTTTCACATGCACACATCAGTTAATCATGAATTCACATGTATATGACCAAGGTGATAACTGGTTCTGACACTATATTCACGTGATGTGAAATCCCGAGACAATTAATTCAAGCGAAATCCAATCAGATCAATTTCGCTTGAACTGTTCAAGCGAAATCCTTTGATTTCAAGCGAAATTGACAGCCAAACACAAGTTTCAAGCGAAATCTTCACTATATTTCAAGCGAAATCTGCTGATGTCATCTTTTACGAACAATTTTCAAGCGAAAACTTAAATTTTTATATGAATTCGATCGAAATTAAGTCCAAATCTTTTAAGGATTAGTTATCACACTAATTCGCTTGTTATATGTCAAATTCAGGTCATTTTCACCGCTGAAATATGTCCAAATCAGAAAAGTAAGAGAAGAAGTAAGTAGAGATAAGAAAATCCGGTAGAATCAAGCTGTAATGGTATGAACTCCTCGTCCTGAGCTCTGATACCACTTGTTGGACCGTTCTACGACCTCGAAACGTTAGTTAAGGCAGTTCATCTTTGAGTACGAAGGCGGAATCAACGTAAACAAAGTCATAACAGCTAGTTTCCTTTTAATCTTTCTTTTCTGATTGATTTACGTGCTTTTACAATGTAATCTGATACAAATCCGTCAGCACTTCATCTCTCACAATGACCATCTCTTACCAAATGACACACACATCACCTATATATAGCCCTGTTGATTTCGCTTGAACCATTTCAAGCTAAATCTGATTTCACTTGAATCCATTTCAAGCTAAATCTGATTTCCCTTGAATCCATTTCAAGCTAAATCTCCTGTTGTTGATTTAGCTTGAAACACACATAAACCCTTTCAAGCGAAATCTACAAGTTTAAACATATAAAACCCTAAATTAAACCCTATTGTGTGTTCATTCAACCTATCTAGACACAAGACTTGATTAAGACGTAATCAGCAGACATTTAGTGCACCAACAGGTTTGGCAGGATATTACAAAAGGTTTATCAAGGATTTCTCAAAGATTGCGCAACCTCTCACTTCACTGACTCAGAAGGGTGTCACCTATCGCTGGGGTGATGCACAGGAATCTGCGTTTCAGCACTTGAAAGATAGACTTTGTAGCGCGTCTATCCTCTCATTGCCTGAGGGCACATACGATTTTGTGGTTTACTGCGATGCTTCCATCCAAGGACTTGGTTGCGTGTTGATGCAACGTGATAAGGTCATTTCCTACGCATCACGCCAACTCAAGGTTCATGAAAGAAATTACACTACTCACGATCTGGAGCTGGGAGCAGTTGTTTTCGTGCTTAAGATATGGAGACATTACCTGTACGGTACCACGTGCACCATTTACACTGATCACAGGAGTCTCGGGCATATCTTCAAGCAAAGAGGAGTTAAACATGCGACAACGCCGATGGGTCGAACTCTTGAATGATTACGAATGTGCGATCAAATATCATCTGGGCAAGGCCAATGTTGTGGCCGACGCCCTCAGTCGAAAGGACACTATACCTAAGCGTGTACGTGCGTTACAGCTTACCATTCACTCTAGTCTTCCCGCCCAGATACGAGATGCTCAGGTCGAAGCATTAAAAGCAGAGAACATCAGGGCTGAGTCCTTACGAGGATCGAGACAGCGACTAGAACAAAAGGAAGACGACGCCTACTATGTAAACGGACGCATCTGGGTTCCACTTTATGGAAACTTACGCGAGCTTGTGATGGATGAAGCACATAAGTCTCGTTATTCGGTACACCCTGGTTCGGACAAGATGTACCACGACCTCAAGACTACATATTGGTGGCCTGGCATGAAAGCCCACATAGCAACCTACGTCAGTAAGTGCTTGACTTGTGCGAGAGTCAAGACTGAATATCAGAAACCATCAGGCCTACTTCAACAACCGGAGATCCCGAAATGGAAATGGGAACATATTTCCATGGATTTCGTTACCGGCCTGCCCAGATCTCAACGCGGAAACGATACCATTTGGGTGATCGTAGATCGACTGACCAAGTCTGCACATTTTCTGGCTATCAAAGAAACGGATAAGTTTTCTACTCTTGCAGACATTTACCTAAAGGAAGTGGTATCAAGGCACGGAGTGCCAACCTATATTATATCTGATCGTGACGCGCGTTTTACTTCAGAACTGTGGCAAGCAATGCACAAGTCTTTTGGCTCACGTTTAGATATGAGCACCGCTTATCACCCACAGTCGGATGGGCAATCTGAACGCACCATTCAAACCCTTGAAGACATGCTTAGGGCATGTGTGATCGACTTCGGTAATGGCTGGGAAAAGCACCTCCCGTTAGTGGAGTTTTCGTATAACAACAGCTACCACACCAGCATTCAGGCCGCTCCATTCGAGGCATTGTACGAACGCAAATGCCGATCCCCTCTCTGTTGGGCAGAAGTTGGTGACAGCCAAATCACTGGCCCAGACCTTGTGGTAGATACCACCGAGAGAATTGCTTAAATACGACAGCGAATGGCGGCAGCTCATGACCGTCAGAAAAGCTATGCTGATAAGGGAAGAAAACCACTCGAGCTCCAGGTTGGGGATCGAGTGCTACTCAAAGTCTCACCTTGGAAAGGTGTAGTCCGTTTTGGCAAACGAAGCAAACTCAATCCGCGTTATGTCGGACCATTCGAAGTCACTGAGAAAATTGGCAAAGTCGCCTACAGGTTGAACCTACCTGAAGAACTCAGCGGAGTTCACAACGTTTTCCATCTGTCGAATCTGAAGAAGTGTCTGTCAGATGAGACCCTCATAGTTCCTCTTAAGGAGCTCACAATCGACGACCAGCTGCGATTCGTCGAGGAACCAGTAGAGATTACGGATCGAGACGTTAAGATCCTCAAGCATACCAGGATACCTCTGGTCCAAGTTCGTTGGAATGCTCGTCGTGGCCCAGAGTATACCTGGGAACGAGAAGACCAAATGAAACTCAAGTATCTCCAGCTGTTTAAGAAAAACGCAACCACTACTGAGGCTGAAGCTACTGCAGAATTTCGGGACGAAATTCCAAATCAACGGGGGGATGACGTGATACCCCAGGAAAATCAGGAAAACAACGCAACTTAACTAGCCTCCTCAGTAACCAGGTGCTAAATTTCGGGACAAAATTCTCTTAACAGGGGGAGAATGTGACAACCCTCAAATTTACATGTATTCCGTACAATTGATTAATGACAATTAAAGTGCTTGACGACTGTGTGGAATTACGTAACTGCTTTCTGATATCTGTGTTATACTTACATGTGCATGTTAACACACTAGTAGTGTACAGAAAAGTCATTAAATAGTCTGTTATGACTTCCTGAGTGTTAAAAATTAAAAACGTTGCAAAAAATATATATATATATATATAAGACACTTTACGGATTAATTAAGCACTTTAACGGAACAGTGTCAAACCGAACAACCGGACTCTACCCGGAACATTAAAATTTTGTCAATGACACAGTTTTTCCTTTTCTGAGCCAGTTAGGGTCCCCGAATACCCTAGCACCCGTTATAACACATAACACACTAGTAAC